>NDXB01013597.1:0-15589 GCA_002631895.1 Agapornis roseicollis
TGGTGTGGTCAGAGCCTTTGCCATTGAAGACTGAGGCAAAGAAGTCATTAAGAGCCTCAGCCTTCTCCAAATCCTGTGTAGCCAGTTCATCCGATAGCTGCTGGAGGGGGCCTAAGTTGTTCCTGGTCTGTCTTTTATTCGCAATGTACCTATAGAATCCCTTCTTGTTATCCTTAACGTCCCTAACTAAGTTTAATTCTAACTGGGCCTTAGCTTTCCTCACCTGGTCCCTAGCTTCCCAGACAACACCCCTGTATTCATCCCAGGCCGCCTGTCCTTGCTTCCACCATTTATAAGCCTCTTTTTCCCTTGAAGTTTCCTCAGCAGCTCCTTATCCATCCAAGGAGGTCTCCTGGCCCTCCTGCTGCACTTCCTTCTAGTTGGGATGCAACACTCCTGAGCTTGTAGCAGGTGATCCTTGAATATCATCCAAGAGTCTTGAGGCCCCCTGCCCTCTAAGGCTATATCCCATGGAACCTTACTAAGAGGTTCCTGAAGAGGCCGAAGTCTGCNCCTGGCCCTCCTGCTGCACTTCCTTGTAGTTGGGATGCAACACTCCTGAGCTTGTAGCAGGTGATCCTTGAATGTCATCCAAGAGTCTTGAGGCCCCCTGCCCTCTAAGGCTATATCCCATGGAACCTTACTAAGAGGTTCCTGAAGAGGCCGAAGTCTGCTCTGTTGAAGTCCAGGGCAGTGATTTTGCTGCACGCTCTTCTCACTGTCCTGAGGAGTGTCACATTTCCAATGAGCCCTTCCCTGTTGGTGAGCAGGAGGTCAGGCCACGGCACCTCTCCTTGTCGGCCCCTCTATTACTTGCAAGAGGAAGTTCCTGCAGGTAAGACAGTAAAAGAAGGGTGGTTCTTTTACAGGCCCATCAACTGCCTATCTAAGCTTCTTCTAGTGAGCACGCAGGTTTCAGGCTCACTTAGGCCAGGGCTAGTCTTTGCACGTCTTGTTTTGAGGCCAGGATGTTAGGAAAGCTATTTTGAGAATATAAGATTCAGCCAGTATACCAGCAAATGATCAAGAAGACCCCTTTCTGTAGGGGTGCTGAGCATCCACCGGTGCTTGTGATGGGTAGCTTTAAACACCATTCAGTAAATAAGGTCTGTTGTGTAAATACGTAAATACTGCTACTGCTGTAGTAGCAGTTTTCTTCCTGCTTAGATCTCTTAGACCTGCAATAGAAACAAGGAGAAGCTGCCATTTACTACGATCACTGCTTTCTCTGCCTTACGGCTTCCAAATTAGAGCTTTTTTTCCCCTAACAGAACCACTGAGTTGTATTAATTACAGATACGTTATTAATATGAGAGATTTTCTCACTTTCAGAAATTTGGGAATGACACAACTCCCAGAGAATCTTTCGACACTGCGATGAGCTCAGAACGGCTGGATGGAAGTGGTACAGGTACAGTTTGAATGTCCTGCTATAAGCTTCTTTTTGAAAATGCAAAATGCCTAACCTCAAAAAGCTCACTTTCCTCTCCAGATTGTGTGCCTACAATTGCTTACGTGAAATATGAGCTTACACTATATGAAAGGGATTAGAAACAAGCTCACTTTTTTGTTCTGTGTTGGGCAACACTTCTTGTGAAGGCAGCTCTAGGGCTGAGTTGACAGCTTAGCTTTTACTCGTGTCCCACATTGCACAGAAGGGAAAGTACGTGGTGCATATGCCTGAGGTACCTTCAAAAGGATGCCGACTTGTAATGGGATCAGCAAAGTTGAAGATGAAACCGGGAGTCAGCAAAAATGTCTGTGCAGGAAGAAGTGAAACTCAATCTATCTGATGACCTAAATATGACCAATTTGCAAGATTTATTGTAGTCTGTGCACATACCAGCTTTCAGCTGCTAGACAAAAGATCTCATAGGCAATGGCAGCTGGCTCTTCCAAGGGTTTACCTGGCTTGACCAAAGCCAGGGCTATCTGCAAAGCTGTGGAAGCCCCTGGACGTTGCACACGTGCACAGAATAACTATTATGTACAAAGTGGAGTCTAGCCTTGCAGTGCTTAAAGCACCAGTTCCCTCTGCCTGTAGTCCTGGACCCTGACATGGCAGTGCCTACAATGCAGCCATATCAGGACAAGATAATTCTGGTCTCTGTGCATGCTTCTGGAACTGGGTGGCTAGTGAAGTGTTCAGAAAGGATTCAGATCTGGTGGTTTGTGCGTATGACGTTGACTGGACTGAAAGGAGGAGGCTGAACTAGGAAATCTAGGTCTGATTTCCTAGTGGTAGGTATCCTGCAAGCACGGCACATAGGGCTGCCAAAACATACAGAAGCAAGGCTGAAAAAACCAGACTGAAATCAAAATCCAAATGGCACATATTCAGAGCATACTAAACTCTATACATCAGCACATTTAAAGCCTTATTCTTGTTTGAGGAGGAGCTTGCGTACTGTGTGTGCTCCCTAATACTATCAAACTGAAGCCGGAGGAGCCAGAAAATCTGTGCTTGGGGCATTAAAGTAGGTGGAAGTGTCTGACCCCAGTTTTTGTCTGGTCCTTGTCTCTGTATATGACACATTTCACCCCTACCTCACTCTACTGTGCATGTCCCTTCCATTTGGCCTTTAGCTGTCAATTCTTTTATACCTTAAAAAAGTGAATTCTTGCTTAAGAGCTCCCCAGGGCTCTTCACTGTTGCAGCTACAGTTTTTCTTTGGTTTGGGTTAATGTATTTTAATTTACTGGGTTCTAATGATATTAGCAGGCCTGAGGTTAGGAAGGCAAGAGAGACAGTTAATGGAGAATTGCTGGATGTTGCTACAGGAAAACTGAGGTTGGTGATCCAGAAGGAGAATACTGGGGGGGTTGTTTCTTGCTTCATGTCTGGATGTTGCCTGCTTTTTTGTATGCACACACACACACACACACACACACACACACACAAGTGGAGAAAGTGTCCTGCTGTTTTGCTTGCAGCATGAATGTCTGTTGCATGAAAACCCACAAAAATATGTGTGTGCCACCCAGCTCTCTATAGTTTGCCAGAGTTTAACTCCAGCTGGACTGAAAAACAGCTGCATAAGCTGGAAGAAGGTATTGAAGATTGGCTTGCAACAAGCTGTATCAACACTCCCTTCCCTCCCACTGCCCTTAAAATGTCTGTGCTCAGCACTTTTGTAACAAGTAGGATTTCCGAATGGCAATAGCAGGTAGGTAGGTCAAGTCAGCATCTTTGCCAAGTGCCAAGGCTACCAGTCTGCATTTCAGTCTGTAATTCTCTTCTGAGGATAAAGATGTGACAATCATTGAAAGTCCGAAGCTAACATACAAGTGCCAAGATAATCATTATACCCTCTACATACAAGTCTTCAACCTTCTGAGAGCTGCAGTGTAGGAAAGTAGGGCAGGCATTTTGCTTGTTTGCAACCTGGAGTCCAGCAGGCTTTCTACCAAGTTTCACAGCTAGATAGGACTGATTTATTGTCTGCAAGTCAGTGTAGCTTTATCTATAAATACCTTGGCTTTTGGTTGGGATAAATAATAAGTTGATAAATTTGCTAATGTGTGGAAACCATAATCCATATACAGCGTTACTAGATAAATCAAAATGTTATACAGTGAATACTTTGATCTCAGCTAAGTTTCAAAACGTCCTCCAAAGCTTGCTAAAAGCAACAAATAAAAAGATGTAGCCTGCTGATCACACATTTGGGGTTTATTTTCTGGGCCAGGATTTCTCTGTTGATCTTGGATACCCAGCCTTTTGTCTGTAGAGGCACAAAACAGCCAAAGACTGCCTTTTCCACTGATCATGCTTTCTCAGCAGGTAGGCTGTACCATCTGCTCCCAGAAAGGTGGAGGAAGAATAAGGTCCAGCCAGACATCACCCCAAGAACATTAAAAAAGGGGGGGGGATGCCTTCATTATGAAGTTTAGAACATGCAAAAACTAGCAGTTTTAGAAGCTTTTTTTGCAGTGATTTTGAATGAACTGTTAGGGGTCCTCTTACTCACCCAGCAGTGCGGCAGTGATTTCTGAGGTAATGATGGTATTTTCCATACGAGCATATCTGTACAGAGCCTTCCGTGTTGCGGGAGATTTTATGTGATGTGTCTGTCTATTTTAGTGCCTAAACTCCAGCAGACCCTTCCAGAGAGCCGGTTTGCCTCGAATAAAGGTGATTCCATCTCAGCATCATCCGAAAAAAATTCAAAAGCTGAACCAAAGGCAGAAGCTGGTGCAAAGGCAAGAAGTTCTTCCAATACACCGACCAGCCCAAAACCCCCACTGCAGGCAACGAAGCCCAGCCTGGCAGCACGACCCACGGTGCCACAGAAACCACGCTCTGCCTCTCGTACTGGTGAGGAGCTCTTCTGGGCATTTGCTGTTCCCAGCTGGGTACTTCTGAGGGGTGTTTGTGTGGGCTGTGCAGGAGACACCAATGGCCACATGCTTGACGGAAGTTAAATGTAGAGGGGCAGGCTCTTCAGTCACTTGCTCTTGACTTGCATCCTTTCCCACCTCCCTTTGCCCTAATTCAAATAAACTTACTAAAATGGTTCAATCTGTGATCTGTAATAGTAAAGCTTGAGGAGGAGCAGTACCAGCGGTGTCAGAGCTGTTTTGAATTAGCCCACTTTCATGGAAGAGGTGATCACAGAAAGCTACTTCAGCATCAAAGCTCTGATGTAGTAGCACTGACAAAAGTAACTATATTTTCCCTAAACACTTTGCTCTGAGTACTGAAGTCCTTGGGGTTTTCTGGCAGGCTTCTCCTAGGTCCTCGAGTAAATGCTTGTTGTTCTTAATAACTTGAACAAAACAATTGTCTCTCACTCTTTTAACTTGTTTTGCCTTTGTTTCTTTCCTTATTGCTTTTGACTGGAAATAATTGTAACTGTGCTTTTACAACTCTGCAAGTCTGCCAGTTGAATGACTTGTTAACTTCTGTTCTGCCCTAACTTCCTGCCTGGTTATTATCTCCAGGTTTCCAATAGTGGGAAATGCCTCAGCACATCTCCTGTACATTTGTCTGTCTGCTGCTTTAATAGGCCAGTGTCACAACCCCCTCATCACAAAGTACAGCCACTGCAGTTGTGGGGAATTAAGTGTAGTTACTGACTCTCACATTAGGTATGGCAAATACAGCTTACTAATTGCTAATGACTGAAAAATTTGAGCATAGCCATCTGTAAGAGCTTGTAGACTTCTAGACTTTTCCCATACTCACTGTTGACCTTAGGAAGATGCCATTTTTGGTGAGGATGAGGGGGCAGAGGGATATTGCAGCCTCCTCCCTGCCCTTTGCGTGTAACCTGAGCATTACTTAGTCTCTGCATTTCAGTGGGTAGAATGTTGTTCAAACACGGAATCACCTTCAGGTTTTAGGTAGCTTTATATTTGCTTTATTGATCATTTTAGAAATGGCCATAAAAACGAGAGGTGTTGGGTAAGATGCTCAAAAGATTAATACAGTAGGAAAGCAGGGCTTATATTGTCATGCTTAATCTGTAAAATAGGCAGTGTGTTATCTCAAAATCTGAGATATCAGAAAGACCTAAGCTGTCTGTTTCTGCCAGCTCCTGTTTCCTGCAGAGAGAGCATACTGCGGGTTTAACACAGAGTAATTAATATTTACTTCTAATAGGCCAGCTCCTCAGGTGGCAGAAAAAGCAGCACCATCTCTGTTGCAGGCTAACTTCTGTTCCTGTACCTATAACAACCTGCTGGTAAGCATGCCCAGGTGATATGATGAAGAAGCCAAGCAATAATTCTATTTACGCTCTTGCTTCTGCTGTTGTTCCCAGTGGTGTGTCCAGACTGTGCTAGCAAATTCTTGCTAAATCATCTGAGGGCTGAGGAGCACACTGCAGAGGTCCACAGATTATCAGAGACTGAAAGTGGTTCCTCAATAAAGTACATTGCAGCTTTAGTTCAGAAATACATGGCTGTGTTTGCCAAGCACTGAGCTCATCCATATGTTGATACCGAGTTTCCCAAAGCAACTGGCCTCACACACACATCAAAAGCATGGAGCAGGTCCAAGAATTGGTGTATCTGTTCTCGAGTTGCATTTGGAAGTTCATCACTTTCCTATGCTGAAAGTAAAAAGATTGGCTCCTCCACAGTGAGATTAATTCCTATTATTTGCCAGTATGCAACTGAATTCATTGTACAAACATGCAATACAGGTGATGCTCTGAGTTCCTTTTTCCTTCTGTCAGCACTAATGTATCTTCTTAGTCCCTCTGTTGTGTACATATGTCACTCTTTCCTCTCTGGGGAGCAAACATACAAGCAGTTTAAGTAACCCATTGTAACTGCACTTCACTGCTGTCCAAATATTGGGTGTCTAAGACTGAAAAGGTCTTCCTGTAAGGACTGTAAAGATGGTAGTCAACTTGCCATACATAATGCATATCCAGTCTTTTAGAGAAACAAGATATCCAGATGGTTTAAACTGTGGATGTGAACTTAAGTTCCATGTTTCCTCACAGTCTAGAAGGCAAACTGTTTTTCCTATTCAGAAAGTCTTTGCAGATGTGATGTGATCATGTTATGTACTGACAATTTATTCCTGGAAGTAGAGAGCTCTGTAGGCTATTGATGAAACTTGTTTCCCTCGTTCAATTCTATGCTTTATAACTGTGAAACAATACTTTTACATTGATCGTTATGTTTCAGTACAATGAAAATATAAATAGAATAAATATTTCCAAAAATCCATCCAAAATAATTTTCATCTGTCTCTTACAAATTGCATAGTTATGTCTTGCAGGAATTCAGTTGGTCCCATTGGATTTCTATTTGTGCTGCAACAGCAGTACACATTAAAAATGCTGAAATTGAGATCTTGGTTTTGTCTATTAAGATCCTGGACCGAAGGCCGTCATGTGCTCTCTTGACATAATGTAAATTCCTCCTAGATTCTTCCTAATGTAGAATCCTCCTTTTTCTGACACAGATTTTAGCTGTTTCTTGGTTTTGTGTTGTGTTGCGGTTTGGCCCCTCATAACCACCATTTCTGTGGGCTACAGCACAAATGTAATTTCTCACCCTTTTGTTCATGATACTTCACAGAGGATGCTCCAGAGTCTCCCTCTGGACCCAGTTCCCCAAAGGTTGCCCTGATTCCACCGGTGCTGAAGAAAGTTCCTTCTGATAAAGAAAAGGATGGTCAGAGCAGCCCCTCCGTCAGATCGTTTTCTCAAGAAGGTAGGTGTGTTGCTATAACTGTTGCTCCAGCTACTAGAATTCGATGTGTTATTGTCCCTAGATTTGTTTTTACTTGGATTGGAGGAAGAGAAAGGAAAGTGTGTCTAATTATCTGTTCCTCACCTCCACCCGTGGGTTGGTGTTCTGTATTTTCTTCCTTTGGTCAAACCAAATGAAGGATGAATCCTTTGGTAGTAATAACGTAGCTGAGCAATTAAGGAGCCTTGCGTATATTATGGTTTAGTTTGGTCTGAATTGAGATGCTGATTGGTGTTGGTCACACACAGTAATGTGGAATGCAACTCTGTGGTTCAGCACATTTCCAGGTGAGCAGCCACAACATTGTTCCTTGCAGCCAGCCTCTTGCTTTGTTTTTACTCTTCCTTTCTTCAGGGTCATTGCATGTGACTGAATTCACCTTCTCAGACCATGATACTCTATGTGCGAGGGCAGGGCTTGGTACTTTTTACACTGCTGCCTTGTCTTTGCTGATTTTCATGTGTGCACTGCACTGCTGCTTTTGCTGGTGAATTTCCTTGCCCACAGTGGCCTCTTATAATTGCTAAGGCTTCCTCCGGATAGCATAGGATGCATGGAGAAGTCTGTGCAGAAATGTTGCCCAGTGTGGTGTTAGCTGGCACAAGTGATGACATTTGAAATCTGGGGGTAACACCTCTTCCTCCCTGGGACTCTCCTCATGAATACAAAGCAGTTCCCATCACTTGAGCTGTGAAACAAAGGGGTGCCCTTTCACACTCTGCCAGCAGTTCTTTATGGTATGGCATTGGGGCAGATAAGTCAAGGCAGATACCTAACACTAGGTTGTGGAGACCAAGCAGTTGTGCTACCCAGAGAGCCCACAGTTACTCTCTAGACAAGAGGAGGGGCAAAGCCATCTCCAAAGCAGGATGGTCCAGAGGTATGTTTTGAGAAGCTTCTCCCTTTCTGTCCTGAAACTACCATGGCCTTTATGAAACAGCTTACCTCACAGTCTGGGTGTTGCTCAATTGCTGCTGTGTGGCTGTGATCTGCATGTCAGCACATGTGGGGTATTTGCAGGTTTTGACTCTCACTTCAGCCACCTATATGATGCCATTGGACTGCTCTTGAACCCTAATGGTAGCCCAGCAGAATCACCACAGTCACACTGAATTACCTAAAACTAGCAGGACACAACACACCCAAGGACCTCTACTGTGTGGGGAAGGGCTGAGGGCTCAGATGGTCCATAATGCCAAAAGCTGCTGTGGTCTGTGGCTCAAGGTCTGGAAAAAGACAGCAGGGTGTCTGAAGTGCCTTCCAGTGCCTGTGGCATTACGAGGACTGCAAGGCAGAATAGAAGCTGTTTATTCTCCTGCATTTAGTCACATCAGAGCCTGTGTTGAGACAGGTGAACTGGGCTACAGCTTAGGCATCAGGCGTGCTTCACTAATGCCATCATGTTGAGAGCTGTTGCAGTCAAAGGCTCTTGTCAGAGCAAACTCTCTAAGCTGCTGTCTGATAACTGCATTTGCTAGAGTCCTTGTTTTCTCATCAGCTTTTCATCTGACTGCAAGAGCAAACTTGGTACTACATAACTGTAGGTCTGGAAAGAGTAAATTCTTTTAGGTTTTTAAATTCTTTTTGAGATTTTCCTTTTTCTTTATTGCTGTTCTACTTCCTCACTCAGTCATTGCCCTGTCCTTGCTTTCTGCCATCCTTCAGGCCAGCATGCTGAGCTTATTTCTGCAACTGGTAGATCACTGCTAATCTGACTAATAAGTAAGCAAAATTGTATCTCCTGCAAAAGAGAGCTGCAAATTAGATGATACCTGATTATAAAATAGCTTTGGGACAGTCTTGGAATGCACCTCTTTACACAGCATACCTGTAAGATCAGGCTGCAGTTACTAACATATATAAATACCTGGACTACATTTAAGCAAGCATATTAACGACTACTCGGAACAACTGATTAAATGCAATGGATAAATGAAATTATTTATATTACTTTCTGTATGTGGGACTATGGAACAGCTTAGGAATATGAATCCTTTTCCCTGCTAGAGCAAACAGGAGATTGTCAAAAAAGAGATACAGTTCCCGACTGTGCCAAGCTGTCTGGCAGCGTGAAAACCACTTCGGGGCAGTGTTCTACCAGTGCAGAAGAGGAAGCTAATGTGCTTGGGCAGAGGAAGGCACAACCAACTTCTGGTTAGAAGTTTTCATTTTTCATCAAGACAGTGCTTGATGACTGGCACTAACAATTGTAATAGCAAAGAAGCCACAGCAGGGTGTGGGGTTTTTGGATTATGAGAAAGGTAGAAGTCTCATGGGATGCTAATCATCTTTCTGTTCCCATGGGGACTACTTGGCATGAGCAAATTGCCAGAGAAGAAGTGCCTGTGAATGTTTAGATTGGACAGAGCTTTGGGCAACTTGGCCTAGTGGAAAGTGTCCCTGTCTGTGGCAGAGGAGTTGGAACTAGATGGTCTTTAAGATACCTTCCAGCCCAAACCATTCTGTGATTTTGTTGTTTTTCTTTCGTGACAACATCAATGACCAGTACCATATAGGACCTGCAGCCCTTCTGCAGAAGAGGGCTTATTACAAACCATGTTTGCTCACTGCAGTGATGCTGATGTGTAAGCATACTGCAGGTAGACCATCCACTGCTTTGTGTGCTTCCCTACCTTCCCTTTTTAAAATGCATGCACTGAAGTATTTCAACCTGAATATTGTTAGTGCCAGTTTCAGTACATCACTCACAAAACCATTTGAGAACTGGTTAAATCAGGTTATTTTGACATAGTACTTTTATTTTCAGCTTCATAAACAAACAAACAACACCAAAAGAACCCAAATGCAGCCCTGTGCTGCAAGCTTAAGCCATTACTTCCTGAAGAGCAGCTTAGACTTACAGTGAATTCATTTAGTAGACTATAGAAATGGTTGGTCTGTGTGTTTTTAAAACACAGAAGCTCCTGTTCTCAAATGGTGTGTGTTTACATGTTTGGGGTTTTTTACCCCTTAGCTGGTTTGTCTAAACAATGATTCAAAATTACTTTTTTATGAAGTATTTTAATGAGGGGGTTGAACATCTTACGCAATTGCATTTACCCTTCAGTTTTTCTATTTGTAAGACGTCATGTATCCCTTTTATAGCAGCCTCAGCCCAAAATGTATGAACTCATTTCCTTTTCATACTGTAGAATCAAACTTAGCCCACCCAGACTTGGAATCTCTCCTCCCTGTCATAATCCAATTATTATACATTAGTTTCTTCTAAGATCTCTCTCTGATAAAGTAAGTTTCAAAAGCTGAGATGCTGCCATGGATCTATGCAGGTCACTGTGTCACCTGTGTATGGTTTCATCGGGGCAAGGGTAAACTCCTGTGGGAGAAGCCTGCTTTGCAGTATGTGAACTTCAGTGCTTGGTGATACATTTTTCAGGTAATCCAGGGGCAGCAAACTACCTCTCTCAATTTGTCAGGTCCTAAACTAAAATGGCTGCTGCAGGATGTGTTCTGGGTTTTGTTTGAAGAGTGAATGGAGGCCAAACAAAGGCCGTGCAATTATTAGGAGGTACAACTATCAAAAATGACTCAAAACTTTCCAGGCACCTATTTGTTTGAAAAGCAGTAGTGTTCGGGGAGGTGAAAATGCCTAAGTGGTGGTGTTTTTTAAGGAATTTTTAGGTCTCTTAATCCTCTCCAATTCTATTAAATAGCTTTAAATATTATTTTTAAAAATCCTTTCCTCTCTGTCCCAGCTTGCAAAGCCAGGGTAAGTGTGCAGCAATTACGTAGCTGTTGGCTCTCATTTCCTCCCATATTTTGGGTAATGCAAACAAGGAAACAGGTATTTTTGGCTCAGGAGAGCTATTTGGGTAGCAATTGTGCCATGTGTGCGGAGGTGGGTCTCTGCAAGACATGCTGGATGAGTCTGTTCTGCTTTCATCACAGCAGAGATCCAGGACCGGACAATGTCTGTGCCAAGGAAAACTGGTCCAGAGCTTTTTGTCTCCTGTTTCACAGCATGTTGTCATGCAGCAGCGCAGCCTGGGCACTTGTGCTGGCCCCCTATAGATATAGGAGTATTCTTGCTGAGGCTGCCCCAGCAGCACTGGCTCCCCTGGGATTCCTCTTTGCATGGTGAAGCTATAGGTAAACAGTACATGGGACAGAGAGGTGGTGCTTCGTGGCCACTGTGACTGCTGGTGATGCCTTGTTAAGCGAGGTGTGCACAAACAGGAACAAGTGTGAACTGAAGCTAGACACCCTTATCTGAAATGGTGGAGCAAAGGTGGTCTTGTAATTTTAGCATTTATTTTTGTGGGTATGAAGAGAGACAACTTGCAACAAAGTCACATTTAACACATTTAAGTGTGCTTAAAGGTTCATTTTAATAATAAGAATGAGGTTTCTAAAGCTACCAATCCTTGTGTACAATCACCCTCATTGATGTGCGTAATAACTCTTTGTTACCACAGCAATTGTGGATCACTGATTCAATTAGAAATCTTAACAAGGTTTCACAACCTTCTTTGTAATTTATTTCAAAGCCTATAGGTCTGGGGAAGACCCTGGCCTTACAGAAATAATAGAGTGCTGGGCGAACAAAACGTGTGTTGTTTGCATTTAGATCATGGGAAGTGGGTATGTCCTGCTTACCCCACTGCCAAGCACAGCAAGGTGCAGAGCCCGTGGTCTCAGCTGGAAGAGATGCAGTTTGGGCTCAGAGCCATGAGTGCTCTCCTTTCCCCATCAGAACAGAGTAGGCAGGGAGCAGCACTTCAAGTAATGTGGATGCCAAGGAGAATGTCTGTCCCAATGAAGGCTGCCGAGTCAAAAGGGACTCAGAATACGTAGATGTGTCCTGCTAGGAAGACAGGCCTGTCTGGGAATGCGCTGCACATCTGAGGGGTGGCCAGTGAGGATGTCCACCTTAGCAGTCAGGAGTACATTGCATGAGGTCCACCTTAGCAGTCAGGAGTACATTGCATGAGGTCCAGCCCAGTGGGGAAAAAAGAATGCTGTTCTGGATTTGAAGTGGGGTGATGAGAGGAATGTCTCCAGGCTTTTTCTAACTGTAATGTTTATCCATGTCACAGTGAAGGACTGAGTTTCATATTTCAAGTTTCCCTGCTTGCCAGCCAACACTGGAATAAAGTTTGCTCACTCTGTCTTCTCTCTCACCTTTTTCTGGGTTGAAGATTAATAGACCTACGATAGCCCCACTAGTGCAAATGAATTGAGTGGGATCAGGAGCAGGTCCTGTGTGCACGAATGACTGTTTATTCTTTGCTGTCTTCTCTCTTCTGCAATCGTTAGTAAGACCTATTTCTGCTTTATACAGCTGCGAAAAGAAGCCCTGGGCAGCAGCCTCATGAGTTCCAGAGATCCTTAAGTAAAGACGGCCATCAGGGAAGCAAGTCCAGTGACTCTGGAGAAGAAGCAGATAAAGATTTTATTTTTGTTTAGCAGTCAGTACAAGTGCTTTGTAGTGCAAGAGCTTTTTATAACAATCAGGGTACAGCAATCAACAGCCCTTCTATCCAGCTGCTCTTTCACCACAGGTACATTTCCATGCAGAAAACCTGATCTTCCAATCATGATTTATAGTGCACTCACTTGGCATCGATTTGGTCCTTAATTTCTGTTCTGTAAGACGCAGACATTCCTTTCCATGCCTTTGCTAAAGCCAGCGACTCTTTCATGTATTCTACTTGAATTTTCCTGAAGCAGCTACCAAGAGTGCCCTGCATTAGGGCATTTAGAAAGCAAAGCAAATTAACTGGACATTGTCTTACACTAATACACTGTACAGCCAGTAATGTGTTGTACTGCTGAATGTAAATGTGTCAAATCTGCACGTGACTTACCTATAAATATATTCTTGCGGTATGCAATTGCACATTGTAATTATATTAAAAGAGCACACTAATAAAATAATTTGTATAGATTATATATATTAAATGCTTGGGTATGGTTTTTACATTCTCCCATAGGGAGCTTCTTTCTTCCTGTTCTCGTACTGTACATAAAGCTCCAACGCTTACATTTGTGTACCATCAAAAAGCACAACAGAGAAGGATTCGGATGATGTATAATCATGGTATGCTTCCACATTCGTATATTAATGTATATAGTTGGTTGGAATGAGGGCAATTGAAATTTTATTGATCTTGGTGTTTTCTAGAGGCCTTCCTCAGTTCTGTCTGCATATTAGCTTCCTTTCAATGTGTAATTCTACAAGAAAAATAGTTTGACATCTGTAAAAACATTTCAGCTTTTGAGGGAGGGGGTGCAGATTTCACAGCTACCCACTTACATTACAGGTTGAAGGGATTTTATTCATATGTATATTTGTAACAATAAAGAAAATGATTTTACAACTGAAATGCTTCTCTGTGTTTTTACAGCACTATCTGTGGTCTCATAGTCTCTGCTCGCTAAATGATGCTGTTGTGTCAG
The DNA here is from genome assembly GCA_002631895.1 of Agapornis roseicollis. Lineage (NCBI taxonomy): Eukaryota > Metazoa > Chordata > Aves > Psittaciformes > Psittacidae > Agapornis > Agapornis roseicollis. Next base: position 13,630 of record NDXB01013597.1, read on the forward strand.
GTAGACAAAGCATAGTTAAAACAAACCCCATATAATCTTTTTCTGCTTCTAGTAAGATGTCTGTTCCTGCTGAAAGGGAGACATGCCACATCACCTGTGTGAAACTGGTGAAAGATCTCTTTGCTAATCTCCTCCCTTGGCATCTTCAGCAAAGCAGCCTTCACATGAGCCAGAAATACCTGCCATCCTAATTTCAGTGCCATAGGAGGACACAACAAAATCATTTTGGTAACTCTCTCCCAAGAGTAATTTCCCTGCCCCTGCTGTGGCTTCTTGCCTGGGTGGAAATGCTCAGTTGCCTGTCTGTCAAATGACATTCTGTCTGATCCCTCTGCACATATCTATTATTACGACTCCTCCTACTGCTGCTAAGTCAAAACAGTATCCTTTTATACCAGAACATCTTAGAGGCACTTCATAGAGCTTAATATCTCAAAAGTAGGCTGTGGGAAAAAGGTCCTGAAGGGTGGGAGTTCATACCCAGGGGGATTGCACTGTTGGAGAATTCTGCTCTCATCTAAAATCATTAAGAGAAGGTTCTTGATTTTCACATATATTCTTGATTCAAGGAGCATCAGTGAGAACACAAGACGAATGGCAAAGGAAAGCTTTAAACTCCTGTATTAAAAAGGAAAAATAATCCAGTCATAAATAAACTGCAGTTTTATTACCCCTGGATATGGAAAGGACAACTGTCTGAGAAATGTAAGTATGCAAACACAGTTGCCTGATTAGTTGGCTTTGTGAGCAGCAAGGTTTGGGGTATTAAATTCAATGAAAAAAACCAAAAGAAGAACAGACTCTTAACTTTCAACTGCTGGACATTTCTCTTACTTGTGCTCAATGTCCTTCTTACCGGTCACCTGAGACACGGTACTGCTCCTGCTGTGAGAAATCACAGCAGCAGTGTGTGCCTGGCATCAGCAAATCAGACAGGGACGACTGAAACGCTGTACAGAAAATATGTTTGTGCTGTTCAGAAGATGAAGAGCTCCAGTGCTGTAATAGTTACCTGCTGGAGTGTAAAGATGTCATTAGACACTGGTGGTTTTCCACATTAGTTATGGAAAGCCTTTCCAGCCTTTATTCCATCCATCAGTGTGTTGTGGGCAGGCTGAGTGGTGGAGAAATGACTTTAGGGGAGTGCTGGTGTGAGCTCTTGGAGACATGGGGTTGGTTTTTGTGTGCCTGTGTGGGTTTCTCTGTGGGGAGGAGCAATAGTTTTCATTTCTTCACTGTCTGCCTGCCTGCTGAGCCCAGCACTGTTGGCCCCATTGCAAAGAATTCAGGTTGCATCCGGAGCACCAGCGTTGTACCTCTTACACGGTTAAGAAATAGTGTCTTTCATGTAAGTATCTTGAGCCTCAGGTAAGTGCCAGTGTGTTTCAAGTAACAACCGCTGCACCCTGTGCTCCCTGCCTTTCCTGGCCATGTGCTGCACTGGGTGGGCAAGGGACACAAGTTAGGTCCTTTGGTGGGATACCAATGGTAGAGGTTCCTGAAGTTCCTGGGAAGCTGAGCAGAGAAATCATCTGGTTGTACTGCTGAAGAGAAGTGCTGCTGCTTGTTCTCCCATGGCATCCATAATGTCTCTTGAGTACTACCAATGCTCTGCCTTGCTCCCAGCCCCACACCGGGCACTGCTTTGAGAACCTCAAGCTGTGCCAGTGGCCATGGGAGCAGAGGTTGGCACAGAAGAGGAGGTTTGCTGCAGAGCACGCTGCCAGCCTTCCTCTTGCAGCTGGGGGCATGTCCCCAACACTGTGCTGTGTGGTCAGGCTGCTTAGAAAGGGCTCACAGGGTCCAGCTGGGGTTATGTCTGAAACAGTGGTTTGGTCTCAGGCAAGACAGATGCTGTGTGTTGCATTCAGTGTTTAGAGGTGACAGTCTGTTTAGAGGCCACAAAAACCCTCTGCACTGTTACAAGCTGGGGACAGTGTGGCTGGACAGTGTACAGGCA
>NDXB01013601.1:0-17257 GCA_002631895.1 Agapornis roseicollis
CCCTCCCTCGAGCAAACCAGCCTTCAGAGCCAGAGCTTTTAAAGCTCAAAGCTGTGCAGAGTCAATTAGGGCTTGAATAGAGGCTCTGAGCTGTGGGGCTCCTGGTTTTTGGCAAGTAAGCAGAAGACGAGGCTCTAACCTTAACCATTGACGAGCTGAAATGATGCCGCTGTGCTTCTCACATGCAAAACAAAGGGATTAATAAAGTAATGCTGCTGCCTATTGTGGTTTGAGGGCTTGGAAATGAGGGGCCACGGGATTTGTAATGTAAGGCCTGTAATTGTCTGCAGTGGAAAACCCTTCAGCAGTTTGGGGTCTTAGAATCCATGTGCAGTTTCCTGGCACTGTGTGCCAGATAAGGAGGCCTCCATACCTTTTACACATCTGTGCACTGTAGCACTTTGACCCTTAGTGCCTTTAGTGCCTTCCTGCATCCCTGAAGGTTCAATTCTCAACTCTGGCTACTTGAGGGATCAGTGGCTGTTTGCTCCTAGGTAAGGATTTTAGGTTCTCCGTCACTGCCATCTTCCAGTATCTTTCCAGGAGGCATTAAGAAATATCCAGTGGGCGAAATGATGGCACTTGGGAGGAAGAGGCTCTAACGTAGGCTTGCCTATAGTAGGGGGTCTCTCAAATCCATCTGGATGGTTAATAAGGAGCCATTTAACCAAAAAAATTGGTCTGGAGATGAATCCTCCATTTTCATACAGTCTGAAAAGGCTGCCCTTGCTGTTTCTGTTGACATACAATTTTATATTGCAGTACCTAATTTATCCCCAGAGTGAGAGCCCATGGAAATGGCCTCTGATTGCAGAGCACTTTTAAAACTACATTTAAAAATACCAGACTGAGGCCATCTTTGAGATTACAGAGAGCTTCATCTCGAGGAGTAAATTGTTGTCAATTGGGGGGAGAGAGGAGCAGAGGGGGGGACTGTGCTTTATTTAAAGAATGACCCTCTACATACCCAGCCTTGTGTAGGAGGGAAAGGGCTTTTAGAAAAGCCGAATACCAAGATTGTGACTCTCTTGCTGGGTTCTTGTGTGCAATTTTCAGGCAGGGCTGGCTGGCACTTTATTCAGAGGAAGGGAGAGGAGAGTGGCCCTCCAGGAAGAACATGAGGTTCTCAATAGGCTCTGTTGTTAAAATGTGGAGTATTTCTGCTTCTGAAACAGCATTGCCTCTATCTGTCATCACCAGTTCTTCCAGGCTGAGAGCCGACTGCATTGTATTGGGGGGAGGGGGGGATAGGAATGAGCTCAGGGATTAAAAGCATTCTCAGAGTGAAAACCATAGGAAAAATGCAAAATACCCACATGTACCAAGTGATGGTAGAAAAGGAGGCAGCTGGGAGGTGAAATGGCAATTCTGGGAGAGCAGAGAAAATGGGTCTAATGAACTGAGACAACTTCAGGCTGAGGACTTGAGTTAGAGCCCAGCTGTTTGGTGAAGGTACCACATCCAGAAACCCCCACCACAGTCTTTGGGAGCGTGGGGTCATTGCAGAGAGTCCTGTGTTCCCACAGCAGCACAGGATCCTGGTGTTACCTGAGCTCATGTCGGTTAAACAGAAGGCTCCAGAAGCAGAGAGCTTCCCAGACTCACCTGTCTCTTCAGCAGCCTCATCCGCTTGGCAGTGTTTGCTGTGTGCTGAAGCTGTGTTCCAGAGCTCCCCTGTTCGGAGACATAAATGAGCCTGATCCATAGGCAGGTTTGTGAGTGACAGGAGAAGGATGCAAGGCTTCCCTTGACTGTTTCCCTTGCTCTGATTGTTGGATGCAATCTACTGGGTGCTTTCTGCCCAGCCTATCTTGTTAATTCTTTTCATTCTTGATGGAAATCTAAAAGGAACTGCAAACCCCTGCCTGAGCTGCACAGTTCATCTTGGCACCCCTGAACAGAACTGGATCAAGCTGTTCACCTTCCTTGGCTGAAAGGGAGCATAGCAGCAGCATAAAGCCTATCTGGCAGCACTAGGAGAGGGAAGGACTGGCCTTATATTCACAGTGAAAGCTATTACTAAGGGAAGTAAGCTCAGTTCGGTACAGTATATCTACCTTAGGGATGAGGGGGAGCAGCTCACACTAAGAGAGGATGGAGAGCCAACACACGTGGGGTCTGGCCCAAGCTTATTCTGTCTTGTGAAGTCAGCTTTGTCCACCAACATGATAGGCACTGATGATACAAAAATGAAGTTAGGCTTCTCTAGACAGTGTAAAAATGGCTGCCCTGAGAGGGGCTTTCTGGCCAAGAGCCAGACACCCAGCTGAGAACTTCCGGCCCCTGAGGGAGTACCAGAGCTTGAACAAGGTACTTGTCTGTGTGTGAAGAGCCCAGATGGCAAAGTCAATAGTTGGGAACAGCCATAATTGACTTTCTCTTCCTTTCAGATTTTATGCTCGTGATTCTGGCCTCCTGAAGTTTGAGATCCAGGCGGGCCTGCTGGGGCGTCCCATCAATCACACCGTGCGACGCCTGGTTGCCTTCACCTTCCACCCCTTCGAGCCCTTTGCCATCTCGGTGCAGCGCACTAATGCTGAGTACGTGGTGAACTTCCACATGAGGCACAGCTGCACGTAGCATGGCGCGGCTGCTCTTCCTGGGGCACAGGCACACCAAAGCCAGGCACTTGCACCTTCTAGGAAACCAAACCATTGCTCGTGTCAAGCATCCTGACCTGGGAGCTCTAGCCAGCTGGCATCTCGCAGGGCTTCATCTGCTCTTAACTCAATGGGAATGATTCTTCTCACCCTGTTTGTACCACGGCGGTCCCGCTGCATTAAGCACTGCTGTTGTTCCCTGTTCCTGTTGATGAACAAAGTGTACCTGAGGTTCCTTTTTTGATTTCCCAGAGATGCATTCATTTTCTCTCCTGTTGTAAGTCTCAGGATGGCAAAGCTGGAGTTTTGCACTGTATGTGTGGAGTGCTCCTGTCTGCACAGGTGCTCTCCTACTTTGTCGAGACAAATATCATAGAGGGAATGGATGGGAGCCATGGGGAGGGCTTATAAATGCAGCTGTCTGTGTTTGTGTCTACAGTATTAGTAGGGAAATTAAATCCTGTTCTCATCCACACAATCTACTTATGTGAGAGATCAGAAAAAAATAGTGTGAGAAATCACTGCAACTGAGAGACATCAGGTGTGTCCCTGACTCTTATGCAAGTCACTTAATCTTTGTGCCTTAGTATCTAAAAGCTCATAAGTGAAAGGTAGTATGTTAATACCATTAAGCCAGGGTAGCTGGCTGTATTTCTAATGCATGAGGAGGTGGGCACAGAAGGAAGATGAGTGTCTGGGAAGCATGCAGGGAGCAACAGCAGCTCCTTGCTCACATCAGAAGGGCTTTTCTGCAGCATGGGGGTGAATCCTCACAGCCATTTGCTGCTGAGAGCAAGGGAGACCCAGCTGCTGGCACCCTCCTGCCTGCTGGAGTACCAGTGGGGAGAATTAGTAGTATTTGGGTTTGCCCAGAAAAGAGAGAGGAAACCTGAATTAATGTGCATTGCTGCAGGTTTGCAGTTAGGAGATGAGCTTGTTGACTTAGGAGATGAGCTTGTTGATTTAGGTTGCTTACCTGTCGCTGTCTGATATGCTGTTCTCTGTGAGAACCTGATTTGCTGTTCCCAGGCTTCAAAACACAGTTGGCTGGTGCATCAGTGCTGATTGAACCACTGTGGTGTTTATGCTGCTGATAAAATAAGCTCCTGGGTATAGTTTTACCTGCCACCGTGGGCTGGTGAGGATGCTGGCCTGACCTTCTCTTTTAAACATGTTTTTAGTTCTAGGCCAGCATTTGGGCTTTCCTGCACACAGGCTAGTTTATGGCTCTGTGCTGCCAGGCACTGCACCCATCCCTCTGCATCCATCACGAGCCTGCTGTTGTCCCATTCCTATAGGAGGTATAGAGTGGGCATTACAAAATTGGTGCTTATACACAGGAGACCCTCTATTTTAAAGGACCCTTGGGGATGTCTTGTTTGGACCAAACTGAGCTGTGGGTGATGTGTTGTGAAGAACAACGTTGAAGTCATGCATTCATTTTGCATGGTGCTGCATAGGAAAAGGGCCATGTGGGTTGTTGATGCTTGCTTAGTATCAGGAGTGGACCTTGTAATGGAGGATGCTTTGGGCTTCCCTGAATCAGCCTTTATTCTATCTAATGGTACTTCTCTCCTCTCCTGGCCTTGCTAAACATACTTCTAGGGCAAGATACTGTATTTCACCGCTCTCTTCCTTGTGTTTGCACTGTTGGTTTCTCAGGTCTGTCAGGAGCAACTTCAGCTCAGAAGCCTGCTAATAGAGGAGGTGTCAGGCCATGTGTGCTTCAGCTCCAGGCTCCTTTCCATCTAATAACACTATTTGCCAATGGTTTAGGGTGTTATCCTGTGATTTGTTCCTCAAACATTTAGTTAAAGCTCCAAGTGGAGAACCATTTGCACATTGTAGATCATGGATTTACCTCCTCCTGCACCACTCCACATTTCCAGTATAAAACTTTTTCTTTTCCAAAGCTCTCAGCAGCTCCATCCAAGACTGAGTTTTCTCCTTGGCATCACAGCCTTGGGAAATCAGTATTTCCTAAAAGAGCTGTCAGATCCCCATTTATACTTTTATTTGGTGGCAAAACCATAAACCACTTCATTTCTGAAATCAGAGCTTTTGCCAAATTCAGGCTGTCCTGTGTGAAGCAGGAGCATGGCATGGATTGTGGGATGAGGGGCTGAGACATAGAGATCTGTTCTTAGCTCAGCTAGTAAATTGTTCTGTGAGTGGGGCAAATCTCCTCCTGCTCCAGCTGGTGTTTTCTTCTCTGTAAATGAGGCCAAAACCTGTATTTTTCAGCTTTTGTAAAACCACTTTGAGATTCATGGATAAAAAGTGCTGCCTAAGTGTGAAGTATTTTCTTACTCTGTTTGCAGACAAACTGATTGATCACTCTGGGTACTAATTGCCTGGGAGTAGCACAGCAGATCCTCTGGTCTTGGCTACTGCCTTTTATATCTACCACAGAGTTAATTTTATTACTGAGATGTATTGAACGAAAAGCTTCTCGTGCTTGAAATGTGGATTCTTTTATTGAAGAAACAAGAAGTGTGTGTGTGTGTGGTGGGGAGGGCGGGAGCAAAGGGGGGAGATCTTTTCTACCTGCTATTTTTTTCCTTGGTTAGGACGAAGATTTGTTATCCACACAAAAGACAGAAATTGAATAAACACAATTTGCTTTAAGAGCCTCATTTATTGTCTTTGTCTTCCAAAAAGCTTAGTGGTGCAGATGGGAATTCCTTTGCTAAGAAGGGAATAAGCAGAGGTGTGCCTTGTGCTATGCAGGTGTGTCACATGCACCTCTTCCTGGCATTCGGGATACAAGTGCGCTCAAGGATGTTCCCGTCTTTGGGAACATTCCTTTGGTTACTGCAGATTTCTCAAGTTCTTGTTTACATGAGCTAATGCTGGAGGAGGCATTATTTGCCTTCAGTTATATTTTGCCTTTGTATACTATTGCTAGCCCAATTTGTATTTACAGACTCTATCCCATTTATAGCATTGGTCTAACCCTGGGGCTGCATTCTGCTGATGGTTCATGATCAAAAGATGCCAACTGAACGCACCCTGCTCGGCAGAAGAGCCATCACCTCTTCATGGCTTCTAGGTTGGGCTGAGGCACTCAGATTTCCCACTGTGCGCTGCTCCCAGCTTTGCAGAACAACATGTGAATGGCACCTTCCCAGTGTCTGGAATCCTTTTGTAAGCTGCTCTGTAACAAGCTTGCAGCATCCCTGTTTGTGTTAGTTCCTCTGGGCACAAAATCCACTTTCTTTTGAACCCCACCTCAACTTTGATGTGTGCAGTGCTCTGATGCTTTCCTTTGGCATATCAGAAAGCACTTGAGCCTGTGGCTTTTCAGACAGGCACTAAGTGACGAGGTGATGCTTGACTTGGGAGCCATGTTTGACTGGCAGCAGGATCCATCTTTTGTTACTTCTTGTGCTGCCTTTGCTTTTAAAAAGAAACAGTAAATGCAGGACACCTGCAATATTTCTTATATAAACTGCATTGGACAGTGAGCCACAGAAATCCCGTTAGACTCAAACCTCTGTATCCTGTAATGGTGTGTCCCTGCTAAAGACTCCTTTCAATTAACCTTCCAGCACTGAGTGACTGGTGCTGATTTAGCTCCTGATGTTCTCAGTGCACTTGTATGACCTTCCTTTTGCTCAGGTGCTGGTGCCTATTCTGCTTCCCTTGGTCCTTCTGACCCAGCCAGCACAATTGGATTTCTGATGCTTTAAGAAGTCTCATTTGTCTGTCTTGTGTCTGTCCCCTGTCTTGCTGACAGCTTTTCTGACAGCTTTTCCTGTGGGATCTCAGGGCTATGGGCAGAGAGATGGCAAAGGCTGGATGGCAACGGGACATGTGGTACTCCAGCAGCTTCCATCTTGTGAACCAGGTGGGTGCATGCTGCAGAGCACATTGATGGTTCTGTGGGCAGGCAGCAGGACAGGATTTTGTGGCTGTGCTTTTGCCTTGCTTCCTGAGTTTCAGAGCCCTGATGATAATGCATCTGAATCCTTGTGCTTCCCTGTCTTGTTATATGGTTGTAAAGCCTTCTCTGGCCAAGCACTCCTCAGCAGAATGGTGAAAGGACTTTGATTTCTTTAACTTTTCCCCTTGCTCTAGGGCTGCAGGACATGGACTGAGCTGTGCAAGATCAGTCAGTGTAGCAGTAACAGCCTGGGCACTACCTGCCCACCAGGCTGATGCCTCATCAGGCAGCAGCATCCCCTGCTCAAGCTGTTTGCTGGCAAAGGTCTCATTTGCCTTTGTTTCTCCTAGGGAAGAGCTGTAATGACTGTATAAGGAAAGGAGCTCTCAAGAAAACATCTATGTGGGGAAACCCTGAATTGCAAATTCTTCTAATGTTTTGACATAAAAATCCCACGCTGGTTTTAGACTGGCTTTTTCCCTCCCAGAAATCAAGTCCTTTCCTAGGGCACCTTTTAGCTATTGTAGTTTGCTGCCAGAGTGGATTGATATATGTTCTTGGGTTTGTGAGGGTGCCAAGAGCACTGAAAGGACTGTTTTAGAGGAGCATGGTAGGAGATCCTCAGTGGGTGCCCAGGGCCCTTGGCAGGTTTTAGGGACGAGGACCACAGAGAGAGGTGCCTCCCGAGGCAGCTTTGCCAGAGAAGCAGCAGCATTACTACATTTGGCCACTGTAGAAGAAATTCCTATAAAACTGCAACAAGGCAATGGCAATTTGTAGGTAACACTGCAAAGGCCTCAGTGTTTTCTGCATTCTGTTTTGCCCAGGTTTGAACTGGAGCTTTTGAAGAAGTTTATTTTCTGTGGGTGACAGAACTAGTGTGAATTCAGCCTTCTTAAAGCAAGCAACATGTTACTTATGCTCTCCATGGCTATCCTCTTTCTTTCTTCCTTGCAACATACCAGGCATCGGCTTTGCCTGGAGGACTCCCTGAGCCCCTGCTCCTGGATGTGCAAAGCTGCTCTTGCACAGGTTTCTCTTGCCTTGCAGTGTCCTTCCTCCATTTGGGCATGTTGTGACAGCCTCAGGTATGGAGTCAGAGTGGTACAACAGAGGGGGGTGACCCAGCACCTCATGAACAGGACATTAAGGTTATGTTGGATGAGGATTGTGAGGATGCACTGGTGGGGCTGATACCTGACCCTGGGCCTGAGTTCCAGGGGGATATGTGGGACTGGCTTTGTGCTGGGGGTCACAGGGATGAGAGCCAGGTAAGTGTCAGCACCATCCAGCTGCTGTTCAACCTGATTTCAGGGTGTTAATGGGAGCAGCCGGCTGTGCCGCATCGCCCCCAGCACTGCTCCCTGCCTCCCAGCCGGTCATTTGATAGCTCCTGCATGCTCCTCAAAGGCGTAAAGTGGAGTGATGCTGGATTAGATGTACCTGCTGCCCTTGGAGCGCTCCGGGAGCTTCGGTCCTCGGCCCTCCCGCCTCCGGCCTGCTGGTGCTGTCGCCACGGCAACAGTGAGAAACAGCCAACTGCATGGAAACGGCCTTGCTTCGCCCAGCATCGCGGGGGATAATGGATCAAATGGTGAGTTAGGAGAGGTGAGGGATGCCGGCGGGGAGCCCTTGTCTGTGTCACTGCGCTGAGCCTGCGTCCTGTGGGGTACTGCAGCATCGGCACTGTCCCCATCACTGGGGTGCCCCTCCTGAAGCATTGCCCGCCTTGCACAGCCAGTGTCTGGCCCTGAAGGATGGTTTACATTGCTGCTGCCCTATTTTTTTAGGGCCAAGTCCTGAGGTCAGGGCAAGGTCCTGATTAGCTGTGCTGTTACCTGCAGCAGTGTAGGTGAGTCAGTGGTTCAGTCCTGACAGGTGAGTCCTTAATGCTGGTGAAATCCCTCTCTATAAAGGAGAAGTGGCGGCTGGCAGCCAAACAGGTCTCCTGTAACATAGGGCAGACAAATGTGTGTCGTGCAGCCCATCTGGCTTCAGGCAGCGAAGTCTGAGTTAATCTCTCCCCATCCTGCCTCCTACCTCTTAAACTCTCAGACAATTGCTCTGCCCACGCTGGCTCCTTCCCCAGAGAGAGCTCAGATTTGGAGGCGATGTTGGTGCTCTGATAAGGGCTTCAGAGCTAGCAGGGTTTGTCCCACTTTTACACCGGCCCTTTTGGTGACAGGGCTACTGCTTTTGGTTGCAGGATTATTAGGAGATGGGATCTCCCCAGCCGGCTGCACCATGTCCCTTGCAGGGATTTTGGTAAATGGGGTTGTTTTTACAGCCATGTCCAAGGGCAGATTGTTCTGGAGCATCTCCTAGCTGCTTCCCACCTTTGCGTTACAGAAAAGCCCAGATAATAGGCTCATCTCAAATAGTTTGCATTCCTTGGTCAGGTTGACCTCAGCAACTAAGGAGATTGATAAATTCCTTCTGTGGGTTCAATAGGAACACAATGATAGGCAGCATCCAGGCCTGGGCAAGGGTCTGTGTGAGAGCTATGCATGGCAATTAGGAGAGCAAATTGTTTGTCTGCAGGCTGGTTTGTGAAGAAACCAGTCCTGTTTCACCACCTCACCTTGGGACCTGCTGAAGGGGCTAGGAGATGAAACACGTCTTTATCCTGCCTGGGGCCCCAGGTTCTGTTTATTACCTGAGTCCTGTGTGTGATGTAAAGCTTGGTCTGCTCCTACACTGAGAAGCAAGTGCAGGGATGAAGGGCCAAAAGCTGGAGTCTCGAGTGATGTGGCTGGGAGGTACAGCAGGTATCAGTCCCACTCCTGCCAGCATAGTTTGGCGTCTAGCCTGGTTCTGGAGACCCCTTTCCTGCATCCTTCTCCTCATCTGTGCTGACTCTTGGACCACCAGCTGGGAGACTTTAGCCTTAGGAAAGTACTTGGGGGAGGGGGGGGAGGTATGTTCTATTTTCTTTTCCTGAATTTTCCCTCTGTGTTCTCTCTCTTTCCTCATCATCACCAGCATCCAGCCCCTCGCACCCAACCCTTTCTCCCTCCTGCCTACTTTAGAAGCACAAGCTTTGAAGCCTCTGTTGGGAGCAGCAATAGCTGTCAGGGCTCTGTGGCTGCAGGGAGGTTTGGGTCCAGGGCCACAGCCCCCAACCCTTCACAGATGGGGCATAGGAAGAGAGTTATGAACTCCTGCGGAATGAAGGGGCCATGACAAGTTCCACTGGCTGGGGAAGCTTGGAAAGCACAGAAGAGGAAGCATGAATCAAACAAAAAGGTGTTGAAGCTTGGCTTCCTCTGCAGCTACCCAAGAGGATGCCGTGGGCCAGCTTCACCATCAGCACAGGAACTTGGATGCTATTAAGCAGTTCATTAGTAAAACCTCTGAGCAGTTCCCACTGCTGTTGAGTACCCATTAAAGCCTCTTGAGGGGAGAGGATAGCATTGGAAAAGCACAAATACAATGTGAGGGTCCTTGATCTCTTTTTTTTGGTCTGGAAGTTCATGGGCTGAGCTTAGAGGGCAGCTGTGAGGGGAAGAGGGGCCAGGCAAGGACAGCAGGCAGGAAAGCAGCATCCTGATCATCTGCAAAAACATCACCTAACTTGAACTGCTTCTTCTCCAGAGGCTCCTGAGCCTTTAAGAGCACTATTCACCACCCTGCTTTGTACACTTCTCCAGCCAGGTATCCCCACAGCAGAGGAAAAGCCAGCAAGACCTACAGATGTCCCCAGCAATGAGGCAGTGGTTAACCACCCCTGCTGCTCCAAGCTATTAGCTGCTCTGGATTATTAGTCACCCTCTCCTCGCTGGCCTGTACATGCAATCAGCTGTTGAAGGACACTGACATCGCTTACTGCTTTAATTGAATCTCACAAAGGAATTGAAATTGGCTGTCCAAGTCCTGTTGTTGGAATGCTCACATAAGAAATAGTAAATCACCAATTCAGTACATAAAGCTGCAGCTCTGGGTAGAAAGTCCTTGTTGCTGTGGTTAGGGAAATAATTCCTCTTTGCAGAATAATGTACTATTAGGGAGAAGGCTGAGGGCTATTTTTCTAAGCTACCAGGTGCTATCCCTGTCCAAGGGAAGGGTAACTGAGTTACACCAACTCCCCAAGATGGAATGGACCTCATTACAGTATAAACAGACCTGAGGCAGCATTGTATCTGTAAATCAGAAGACTGATTTGTATTTCACCCCTGTATGATGAGAAAGGTCCTTGTGGTGTTTTGGAGGGCAAAACCCCAGAAAGAGCAGTGGCGAACCAGGGTGAAGCTTTGTAGTCAGTAGCAGTTTCTGAGCTTTTTTCACAGAAAAAGGCTTATTTGAGGGTAGGGAATCAAAAGTTAGGAGGGAGTGGGGAGAAAATGTCCCAAAGCAAAGGGGGAGCCCAAAGGGAGAAGATGTGACCCTAATGAGGGTTCTAATGCTGTGGCTGTGCTACTGACAGGTGAAGTAATGCTGCTCAGGAGGAATGTGAGCCAGTCAAAAACAGGGTTCCACACAGGCACTAAGAAAAGCAATTGGAACTGGTGAACAGCAGTGGCTGACTAAAACCAGGCCCTTCATAGTTTTATCTCAAGGGTAGTGCTTTTGGTGTCTATTCATCCCCTGCAAGATGAACAATAGAGAGTACAGTATGTGCAGGGAGGAGCAACATAAAGCTTGTGGAGGGTGGGAGAACTTGCCTTGAGTGCTGTGCTCTCCCTCTTCCCTGCCCACTGCCCCAGAGGCCCAGGATGTGCTGCAGAATCAACAGCTCAGACTCATTGAGAATTTGGTTTTGGGTGTGCTCCAGGAGGGTTCCAGGTAGGTGGGAAGTGTGACTTCTATGGAAAGCTACACAACTGGAGCACCATGCTGCAGAGCTGAGGATACGGTGCTGGGGACTTGGAAAGCACATATTGCATGATACTGTACAGACCCAGCCACTGAACCATGCAGAAGTGTCATCCTCTTCTCTCCAGCTCAGAGTGCTGTGTGAGTCTCAGTTAGAGGAGGAAGTAGGGGAGCTACCAGAACTAGGTAGGGAGATAAAACTTAGCACTGTGTAAGCAATGCAGTGTATTGGTAGACTTCATGGAATGCTCACAAATACTTAGAAACCAAGACTGGCCTTTTTAAAGGGCACAGCCTTGAGCCTGGATAAGACAGAGCTTTATTCTCTCTCATTGCTTTCTGACTCTTGAGTCACCCACCTCCTCTTTCCTGAATTTCAGAGACTGAAAATCTCTTCCCAATCTTATTTTTCCATTTGTTCTCTCATCTTTATCTGACGTGGGCACTTTTGCGTTGATGCAATGAGCAGCTTGTGGTGGAGAGAGGTAATGTTCGGTTTTCTCAGTGTATTAGTACATCACTGACAAGCCAGCGCGGACTGGTGCTCCTCCCTTCCAGGGCTGGCCACTGTGCACAGCTCAGAAGCCTTGCTTAAGGCACATCAATGCTCACACATGCCCTCCCTATCCAGCTACCTGGGTACTGGGAGGTTTGAGTTTTGCAGTTTATAGCTGACCTGAATATCTTCTCCTTTAAAAGAGGAATATGAAGTCACTTTAAGCTCAGCCATATTTCTGGAATGAGGGGGAAGCTTTTAGAGTGTCAAACATCTATGGAAGAGCCTCTCTTCTTTGCTGTCAGATCTGTGACAGCTCAAGGAACTTCCCTTTAAGATAACCTACCCTCTAATCAAATTGAGATAGCAAGAGTAAGGTAGGGGGTTCATCTGAATCTTGTTCTCTTCTGTCAAATGCAACTCAACAGGCTCTTCCAAGCAGGCAGATTTCTTTCAAAACCTGCTGTATGCCATTCAGCCCCATGAAGGAGGTTCACTGCCTCGTTGCCATGGTAGCCCTTCTCTAAAGAGGAAGAGAATAGTTAATTATGCAATTTAAGACACTAAGGAGGAATGACAGAAAGAGAAATAACAGAAAGGAAGATGCTGAGTTTATGACAGAACTGCTGCCTTCACCAAAACACACTATTTACAGGTGAAATGCTTGCCCAGCATGTGCTGGATGTGGCCAGGGCTTCTCTGGCAGCAGGATTTTGGCAAGATGCCCTTTGCCTCTGCTATCCAGGAAAATCAATCCTGTAGTTAGTTACTGCCTTTGCCTTCCCAGCTTAATGCTCCAGGGAGCCTCAGATATATTACCTTGGCAGAAATTCTCTCTGGGTGGAGCTGGGACAGCAATAATACATCACAGCCCTATGACATGCCCATGCTGCCTGTGACTATAGAGTGGTACAGTTCAACACTTAAGTGTTTTAAAGCTCCTTTCAGCATTTCATTGTTCCTCAGGCCTTCTGCCCCTCTGCTTCCTTTCCCCAGGACCTCAGAAAACGGAGTTCATGGTGCACAAGGCAGGAGCGAAGAGGCTGCCTGCATCAAAACTGGCAAGATCCCAGCCCCTTTAGGACTGGTATTTTCCAGCAGCACTGGCAGCTTGGGTGAAACAAAGCACCACAGCAGCTCTTTGCCAATAGGGGATCCAGACATAGAGCTGCCTCTTGCATAGCACCCTGACCTCTGTGAGCCAGGGGAAGGGGAAGTGTTACCCGAGGCCTTGTTTCCAAATGTGCACAGTAAGAGAAAGAGGGAAGGAAGCTGATGTGACCCCATGCAGTTGTTTACTACACATGACTAGAAGGAGATCTACACCTCAAACTCCCCTTCATCTAACAAGGACAATAATAGCACGGAGGGAGAGATAAGAGCCACATACAGTGGTAAGAGGAAGAGTGCAGTCAAGAGGCAATAATCAAAATACTTCTGGGAACACAGCAGGAATGACTGTCAAAAGACCAACATTTTAATCAACAAACTTTATACACAAGAGGCTTCCCACTAAGGAAGTACACATGTTACTGCTTTTACCACATGGGCTTTTATGGCCCAGGATGATCTCTCTTCAAGCTTCCCTCAACAAGTATTTCCAGGGAGGGTGGATTCCCAGAATTTATCACCGGCGTCAACATACAGATGCTGTTGCATGAACCAATGTTGGATGCTGTGTGACTCTTCCGCTCCCCCCTCACATTCTCCTGGCCTTCCGAGGGCGGCAGCCGTTGTGTGGCACTGGGGTGTTGTCAGTGATGGAGATTACCTCCAAACCTCCCATTGTCAAACCCCTGATGGCAGCCTGGAAGAACAAGACAGCACATGGCACAGTGAACAACAGAGGAGGGAAAAAGCCCAGTGAAAAATAGCTTGGTCCCTGTCTGAATATCAACTTGTTCCAGTGGTTTTACTTTGTAATTATCTTAAAACTTAAGTAATTTGTGTCAGAAAACCCAGTTTAAACCTATCTGCTCCTTTCATTGGCATTCCCAGCAATTTTCCTACTTGAAAGAAGCCCCAAATACAGCTTTTGTTCTGTCTCCAAAGTGATGACAGAATTCTAAAACTTCATTACTAGGCACTTGAGTGATGAATTCTTTACATCACTTTCAGAAGAATCAAGTACACAGGTACAGGCATGAGACCAGCCAGAGTTTTAAATCCCTGGATGATGCCCGAGTAACGAAATGTGTAAAGAAACTGGCACTTACTTTGCGTCCCGGTCCCAGTCCTTTCACCATCACTCGTACATGCAGCACACCTTTCCCACGAGCTTTCTGCAAAAAGAACTGGTTACTGTTCTCTGTGATCTAACTACTGCTGCTCTGGCTTCCCTGAGCTCTCTCATTCCCTTCTGACTCACTATCATAGTATTCTTTAAGCAAAGAGTAGGTAGTAAGGGATACAGAAGGCAAATATGGGGATTACTGCACAAAGATGCTAGGAGGAAAAGACCCTGGGTATAGCCATGGCAGCTTCAGAACTGTGCCGAGCTTTCAGGGCTGCATGCACAGAAACCAAACTATCTGTGACCTAAAGCCAGGGCAGAAAATGACATATCTGCAGATACGTGACTGAACTGGCAAGGGACTAACTTAAAGCTGTTTTCCTTTCTTTCATGTGGCAACTTCTCTCCTGTGAGCAGTGCATTGCTTCTAGAGGGCAAATGAGAAAAGCAGACAAGCTTTGTATTTGCTGTGCAGGAGTCCACACCTTCAGTGCCAAAATGCAAGGGGCTTGCAAATTGAAAACAAGAATGTGCTGCAAAGCATAGCCGTGCTGCCACCACGTGGAGGCAGCTCCTCTGGGTCTCAAGCACTGAGAATGAAGGAAGAAGCATGGATGGATCCAGGTGCTGGGGAGGTGGTGGGTGCTCCCCTCCAGGAGGATGAGGGTCACCAGTGCAGACTCACCGCTGCTGCTGCCATGGCTGCGGTCTGTGCCGCAATGGCAGTTGCCTTCTTGGCATTCTGGAAGCCTTCTGTGCCACAGGATGTGTGGGCCAATGACATGCTGTCAAAGGTGACCACTTGGACATGGGTGCTACAGAAAGACAGGGGCAAAAGAAACAAGTTATAACAAAACTTTATTTTCACTCAGCTTACTGGCATAGGCCTCGGGGTCTCCTTTCTCCAGGCCACCCTCACTCAGCATTCCCTTTTGAGGTATCCCACCTACATGAACCAACCAGAGACCTCCCAGCATTTGCCTTTCCATCACCCCAGAGAATCAGAGCAATGTGGCAGAACCTTCCTGGATAAGGTATACTTTATCCAGGTACACCTGAGACACTGCTTAGCCCTTTTCAGACC
Source organism: Agapornis roseicollis (assembly GCA_002631895.1). Lineage (NCBI taxonomy): Eukaryota > Metazoa > Chordata > Aves > Psittaciformes > Psittacidae > Agapornis > Agapornis roseicollis. The sequence continues at coordinate 15,112 of NDXB01013601.1, forward strand.
CACTTCTTGCAACAGGCATTTTACCTTTTCTGGGTATTAAAATAATGCAAAAAACATTCCTAGAACTTGAAAGAGAAACAATAAAATATCACCCTATGGATCACTACTGAAACACAACCATCTCTCATGGAGAACATGTTGTTGTACAGCTGCTGAGAAAACTGACAGTGCTAGACCAGGAAATAACCTGTCATTAAAGCCATCAGCATGTAATTATTCGTATCAGAATGTAGTCAAAGTATGTAATAACAATCTTATTGCTCTTAAAGACACTGTAAGGACAGTTATGCTTCCTGAACAGCATCAAGGTTTGAATTCTTCCTAGTAATGACCCCCACTCCCCTGGGTTTTTTGCTTTAAGCCTTTTGGTGAAACACTGACTGACCAAAGCCCAGGTATGCTCTAAGCCTTTCTGTTGCATGCTAGCAGGAGTGCAGCTGCTGATTTGCTTACTTATTGTATGTAGCTTTGATGTGAGCTATTGGGATCTCTTCATAGACCTTTCCATCCCATCTCATGGAGCTCCTCTGCAGGATTAAAGGGCTGAGGAGCAAAACAATCGTTATAGTTATCAGATACTCACTCTTTGCAAAGTTTTATTTCACATGCATCAGGAACTGTAGTGACAGGACATGGGGTAATGGGTTCAGACTGAAACAGGGGAGATTTAGGTTGGATAATAAGGATGAAATCCTTCTGTGCGAGAGTGCTGAGGCGCTGGCACAGGCTGCCCAGAGAAGCTGTGGCTGCCCTACCCCTGGCAGTGTTCAAGGCCATGTTTGAGGGGGCTTGGCGCACCCTGCTCTAGTAGAAGGCGTCTCTGCACAGGGCAGGGGGTTGGAAATGGATGATCTTAAAGTACTTCCCAACCCAACCCAACCCAGTCTGTAATTGTGTGATTCTGTGACACTGGGGGAGAAAGAGGTGATCAAGCCTCCAACACACACAAACTTCTTTTGTGACTGAATCAGGTAACTCCCTTTCTCAGCTGAGTAAACACCGAAGTTAATAAACGCCCCCATCAAGCTGCAACCGGCAGAACCCTTCCGCTTCACCCCACCTCAGGTCGGTCGCTCCCTGCTTCTCCTCCTCCTCCTTCGAGACCGCCGCCTCCGCGAGGTCCCGCGGGCCGGTCCGCAGGCCGCGGCACAAGGCGGCAGCACGGCCCCTGAGGGAAACAAAAGGCAGTTGGCGGTGAGGACACCGATATTCCCTCACACACACCCCGATACCCCCTCGCACACACCAGGATCCCCTCACACGCCCCGATATTCCCTCACACGCACACTGGGATCCCCTCACACAGATCCCGGTATCCCCCGTCACACACACTGGGATCCCCTCACACGCCCCGATATTCCCTCACACGCACACTGGGATCCCCTCACACAGATCCCGGTATCCCCCGTCACACACACTGGGATCCCCTCACACGCCCCGATATTCCTTCACACGCACACTGGGATCCCCTCACACAAACCCCGGTATCCCCCTTCACACACACTGGGATCCCCTCACACGCCCCGATATTCCCTCACACGCACACTGGGATCCCCTCACACAGACCCCGGTATCCCCCCTCCCACACACTGGGATCCCCTCACACAGACCCCGGTATCCCCCCTCACACACACTGGGATCCCCTCACACGCCCCAATATTCCCTCACACGCACACCAGGATCCCCTCACACACACACCGGGTTCCAAACCCCCGTCCCCGCTCACCCGCAGGCCGCTCCGCGCAGCCGTTGCCAAGCGACCGCCAGCACCGCGCTCATGGCGGCTCCCACAGCGCGCCCGGACAGGTCGCCGCAAAGCACGGCGGGAGCGGGGAGGAAAGATGGCGGCGCGCAGGGCGGTGCATTGTGGCCTGCGCCGCAGTGCGATGGCGGCGCTCAGGCAGCGGGCGGCGGGCTGGGCTCGGTGGGCCTGCACCGCGGGCGCGCCTCGGCCGTGGCGGCTGTTCGGGGCTATGTGCCTGCTGAGGCTGCCCCGCATCACGCAGCCGCTTCTGAAGGAGGAGGAGGAGATGACGGCTCTCATGGGGCAGGTAGAGCGGGGAGTTGGGGGCGTGCTGGTAGGATCATAGAACAGTTAGGGTTGGAAAGGACCTTAACATCATCTAGTTCCAACCCCCCTGCCATA
>NDXB01013610.1:0-11112 GCA_002631895.1 Agapornis roseicollis
CCCCCCCCCAAAAAAAAAAAAAAAAAAAACAACAAAAAAAAACACCAAAACCCAAAACCAACAAAGACTGGCATTTCCTACAATTGAGTCTTCCCTGGAAGCTGCAAGAACTTGAGAGGAAATTCACCAGTGATAGCAAAGACTCAAGTATAAAGAGATAAGAAAAACTGCAAGGATAAGATTCAAAGACAAATTCCTAAATGTATGGTGATTTTATTGCTCCCCTACTGATCATGTTATCATTACACAGGCTTGCCTGGCATAACCCCAAGGGGTGCTGGCAGAATGCAGGTTTGAATCAGTCTCAAAGCCTGAGCTCTTCAAAAGGATGTGCCTAACACCCTGAACATCAGTCTCAATATTTTATTGACTGAAGCTGCTGTGAGGAAGTATGTCATTTTCCATCTTCACAGTACCCTATGCAATCAGATATGAATGATTAAAATACATTGCTGCTCCCAGCAAGAGGTAACCAGAGTCAATGCTTATCATAATGCTAGACCACTCTCAAAACGGGGATACTAGAAATTATCATCATGTAAGAGTCAGTAATAATGACAACATATTTTGTATGTGCTCAAAACACATTAAATGCACAGCATCTGTGTTTTCTGCTCCAATCTATTATCTATGCTTTTCTACTAACTTCTTACAGAAGAGTGTAATGGTCCCAAGGTGCTCAACAGCCACCTTTTTAACAGCTGCATGATGCTTTTAGGTAAAAAGTGAATGAATGCCACATGAGATTGGACCAGAAACTCACACTGGCAACACACACAGATTGATAACAGCTTTCTTATGATGGTAACAGTGGCAAAATTACATGAAATGCCAGTAATAGGAGTAAAAATTAACCATGAGATAAGAAAAATTAAGTGTCTTATAATCTTTTGATGACCAAAAAAAAAAAAGTTCAGGCCATTTAAAATAGCAGAAACTCCAGGGAAATCTAAGGGGATGCTATGCAGCAAGAGATAGCTCATTTGAGAGCAAAGATGTAACTCATTAGCTTGCTGCCCTTGGAGAACAAGGAAAGAAATTCTATTCTGCACCCAGCTAGGAAATTAATGCCTCTCCAGTTTAGAGACAAGGATGTCATGTGGGACAGTGTTCAACACTTTGCACAAGTCCAGGTAGACAACATCAGCTGCTCTACCCTCATTCATCAGTTCTGTAGCCCCATCATAGAAGGCCACCAAATTTGTCAGGCAGGATTTCCCCCTAGTGAAGCCATGCTGGCTGTCACCAAGTACCTCATTGTCATTCATGTGCCTTAGCATGCCTTCCAGGAGAATCTGCTCCAAGATTTTGCCAGGCACAGAGGTGAGACTGACTGGTCTGTAGTTTCCTGGATCATCCATTTTCCTCTTCTTGAAAATGAGGGTTATATTTCCCTTTTTCCAGCCACTGGGCAGTGGCTTAGCAACTTCATCTGACAGGTCCTTCAGGACCCGTGGATGTATTTCATCAGGTCCTATGGACTAGTGCATATTCAGGTCCTTAAAATGATCTTGAGCCTGATCCTCTCCTACAGTGGCCAAAAGTGTTCATTCTCACATTTATCTTCCAAAGACTTGAGCAGTGTGTTCAGAGCATTTGTCAGTGAAGACAGAGGCAAAGAAGTCATTGAGAACCTCAGCCTAATCCAAATCCAGGGTAGCCAGTTCTGATAGCTTCCAGAGAGGGCCCATGTTGTTGCTAGTCTGTCTCTTATTTGCAAAATAAAACCTTCTGGCATCTTGCCCTATTTCCTTCTTGGAGATTGGAGAGCCTGATGATGTGACTTGTTTCATCCCTTTGAGTGATGAACATTGACCTAATTGACCGTCTGTGCATTATACTAAAGTACCTTTCTACAGTAGCCTGTAGTGTCTTTCTACTCACTGCAGTAACTGCTGTAGCTTTACCTCTGGTCACAAAAGAAATTTGCATTCTGTAACGACTCTTTGAACATGTTCTGGGTTCAGCAGTAGCAGTCATTTTTCTCCTTCTTAGTAGCTGGGGCAGCACTGTGGTTTTGACTTTCAGCCTAGGAACAGCACTGAGAAAACCGATGTTTATAGTTGTTGCTCAGTAATGTTTACTCTGACTAAGGACTTTGTGAGTCTCATGCTCTGCCAGGAAGGAGGGGAAGCCGGGAGGAAGCAGAGACAGGACACCTGACCCAAACTAGCCAAAGAGGTATTCCATACCACAGCATGTCATTCCCAGTATATAAAATGGGGCAGTTACCCGGAAGGCCCAGATCACTGCTCAGTCGGGCTGGGTATTGGTTGTCAGGTGGTAAGCGGTTGTGTTCTCTTCACTTGCTATTTCCCTTATCACTATTATTATTGGTGGTAGCAACAGTGATTTGTGTTATACCTTAGTTACTGGACTTCTCTTATCTCAACCTGTGGGAGTTTCATTATTCCCAATTCTCCTCCCCACCCCTCTGGGAGGAAGGGAGGGAAGGAAGGAGAGAGTGAGCAAGCAGCTGCATGGTTCTGGGTTGCCAGCTGGACTTAAACCAGGACAGTTCTTTTTGGCACCCAACATGGGGCACGAAGTGTTGACATAGTGACAGATCTGACTGGAGTGTGTCCAATTGTATTTGTGATAAGCATTCATTGTTTTGGATTAATAGTCACTTGTCACAATGCTGATTTATTGGCTCTCAAAGGTGTTGCTCTTGATCTCACAGTTTCAACATGTTGTACCTTACTTACAGCAGCTATTTGCTGTGTTAGTGTTTATTGGCTGGTGCCTTGAGCTAAGGTTCTTGTTTCATTGTACTTTATGGTAATGACTTGTAATACAATAGACTCATTGATCATGAAACTGATCTGGCTTGTGTTCCCACTGTGGTCACCACCACTATACTTCGTGAGGTGTTTAGCAATTACACATCTTTTTTCCCCTCCGTGGGTGGTCAACCTGTGAAGGAGACATTCCCTTACCTTCCCAGCCCCTCCACCAAACCGTTTACAGTATCATTTGAGAGTTTTGAAGGTTTTGAATGGCCTTTGAAACCTGCCTGCTGGTTGTGATGGGGATCACCATGTTGGCACACATACAGAGTGTGTTTTTCTCACTACCATTTCATCTGATCTCAAAAGTTAAGCAGAGTCGTGTTTGGGTCTTTTCTAGTGTTAGATGACAATATAGGAGGACCAAGAGATTTTCCCTTAAGCTGGATAGTCATGAGTGGCAAGGTGTGTGGGATAGTATGGTCAAGTATCTAGGCCAGTGGAGCCCTTCAGTGCTTTGGAACTTCACCAGTGAACAAGTGCAAAATCCAGAAAAATTAATAAAACACTTAAATAAGATGTGTTGTCATCCTGGTCATACCAGAGAGGGACAAATCATGGCAAAGTGCTGGGCCTTGGCCTATGCTTACAGAGCTTTGTTCAACACTATCCAGCACCTTCAAAGGGAAAAAAATGTCTCTGGATCTGATGGCAGAGAGACAATGCAGTTACCCTATCTCCAAATATAGCAGCTACACCAACTCCAAATACAGCAGCTACACCAACCCTAGTGACAAGTACAACAGTGACTCAAACTCTGACTACAATAGGTAATGCAGCTACTCCAAGTACAGCAACTACACCAACACCAGCTGCAAGTACAGCAGCTACTCAAAGTCCTACTGCAACAGACAGTGCAACTACTCCATCTCCAAGCACAGCAACTACACCAACCCACACAAGTACAGCTACCCAAACCCTTATGACAGATACTGCAGCCACTCCAACCACAGTGATAGTCAGTGCAACTAAACCAGAGGACCAATTAGTGCCAATATTGGTTGTCCCTGTACACAAGGGGAAAAGCAAAAAAGAGACAAGAAAGACAAAAAAACAAGATGAAGCAATGCACTAACTACCCGGGAAAGCATCTGGTCAGGAGTCATCACATCAATCAGAGGAAGAAGAAGAAGCGATGACTTCTCAATCCCAGACCTCAACAGAGCTACGGAATATGTGAGAAGATTTTACCTATCAATCAGGGAAGCACATCATCACCTGGTTGCTCCAATGCTGGGACAACGGGGCTGATGGTCGCAAACTAGCAGGTAGGGAAGCTAATCAGCTGGGATCCATTGCAAGAGAGAAAAGGTGTCTCAGGCTTTGGAGGCAGCTCTTGGCGGTTCTGAAAGAAAGGTTTCCATACAGGGATGATGTTATGAGTCATTTGCCCAAGTGGACTACTCTAGAGAAAGGCATCCAGTCTCTGGGGAATCAGCCAGATGTCAGGAAGGACCCATAAATCCAGATGAAGTTGAATGTACAAGACTCATGTGGCAGAAATTTACACAGAATGCACTGTTATCATATGCCTATTCATTGGCAATAGTAACCTGGAATGACATAGTACCACCAACAGTGGATGAAATGATTCATAAACTCTGAGAGTTTGAAGACAATCTCACCCATTCCATCATTTCAGCTGTGGAAAAACTGTCCCAGGATCTCAGACAATTGAGAGACAATCTATCTGATCTATTCAGCTCCTCACGTGTACCAACACAGGTTTCAGCTATTAACAACAAGCATCCTACTGCTCGAGAGAGAAGATATAGAAGGTATATGCCACAGGACACACTATGGTTTTACCTGCAGGATCATGGAGAAGACATGACAAAGTGGGATGGAAAACCTACTTCAGCTTTGGAGGAACACATGCGTGAATTGAAGAGGGGAACAAAGGTCAAGGCTGATCATCCCATGAGAACTGTGGCTTCAGCCTCTGGTGAGAAGGTTCCCAGATGGAATGGAAGAGTTATCTTGCATCACCTACAGGTCATATACTAAGCCTGTGTTAGTCATCTAGACTCCCTTGGTACTCATCAGAGGGAAAAAACTTTTCTGAGGGAGCAGTTGAAGCCTTCCATCTTAGATGTACATGTAAACACGGCACTTAGAGACATGGTTTAGTGGTGGACTTGGCAGTGTTAGATTAACAGTTGGACTTGATAATCTTAAAGATCTTTTCCAACCTAGATGATTTTTTTTTTATGAGCTGACTTTACTCCAGCTCCTGTGATAAAGGCTAACCCCTGTCAAGAAGACATAAATGACCAATGTGATGACTATTAGAGGGGACCCGCCTCCAGCCAGGTGGAGATAGGGAACAATCAGATTTACTGGACTGTGTGGATCAGATAGCCTGACACATCACTCCCACAGAAGTAGAAGGCTCTAGTAGATACCGGTGAACAGTGTACCTTGATGCCAACAAGTTGTCAAGGGTTGGAACCCATCTATATTTCTGGAGTGACAGGAGGATCCCAAGAGTTGATTGTACTGGAAGCTGAAATCAGCCTGACTGGGAGGAAATGGCAAAAAACACCCCATTGTGACTGGTCCAGAGGCTCCATGCATCCTTGGCATAGACTACTTCAGAAGAGGGTATTTCAAAGACCCAAAAGGGTACCGATGGGTTTTTGGTATTGCTGCTTTGGAGACAGAGGGAATTGAGCAGCTGTCCACCTTGCCTGGTCTCTCAGAGGATCCTTCTGTTGTGGGGTTGCTGAAAGTCGAAGAACAATGAGTGCCAATTGCAACCACAACAGTGCACCAGCGGTAATATTGCACCAACAGAGACTCCCTGATTCCCATCCATAAGCTGATCTGTAGACTGGAGAGCCAAGGAGTGATCAGCAGGACTCGCTCACCCTTTAAAATAGCCCCATATGGCCAGTGCAAAAGTCTAATGAAGAGTGGAGACTAACAGTAGACTATTGCGGCCTGAATGAAGTCACACCACCATTGAGTGCTGCCGTACTGGACATGTTAGAACTTCAGTATGAACTAGAGTCAAAGGCAGCCAAGTGGTACGCCACAATTGATATCGCCAATGCATTCTTCTCAATTCCTTTGGCAGCGGAGTGCAGGCCACAGTTCGCTTTTACTTGGAGGCGTGTCCAGTTCACTTGGAACCGACTACCCCAGGGGTGGAAACACAGCCCCACTATCTGCCATGGACTGATCCAGACTGTACTGGAACAGGGGCAAGCTCCAGAACACCTGCAAAACATTGATGACATTATCATGTGGGGTGATACAGTGGAGGAAGCCTTTGAGAAAGGGAGGTAAATAATCCAAATCCTGCTCAAAGCTGGTTTTGACATAAAACGGAGGAAGGTCAAGGGGCCTGCATGGGAGATTCAATTTTTGGGAATAAAATGGCAAGATGGACGTAGGCAGATCCCCACAGATGTGATCAACAAGATAACAGCAATGTCTCCACCAACTAATAAGAAAGAGACACAGGCTTTCTTGGGTGCAGTGGGGTTCTGGAGAATGCACATTCCAAATTACAGTTTGATCGTAAGCCCTCTTTATTATGTGACCCGGAAGAAGAATGATTTCAAATGGGGCCCTGAGCAACAACAAGCCTTTGAGCAAATCAAACATGAGATAGTTCATGCAGTGGCCCTTGGACCAGTCCGGACCAGGCCAGATGTAAAAGATGTACTGTACACCACAGCCAGGGAGAATGGTCCTGGCAGAAAGCTCCAGGGGAGACTCGAGGTTGACCCCTTGGCTTTTGGAGTCAGGGATACAGAGGATCTGAGGCCAGCTATACCCCAACGGAGAAAGAGATACTGGCAGCCTATGAAGGGGTTCGAGCTGCTTCGGAAGTGATTGGCACTGAAGCACAGCTCCTCTTGGCACCCCGGTTGCAAGTTCTGGGCTGGATGTTCAAAGGCAGGGTCTCCTCTACACATCATGCATCTGACGTTACATGGAGTAAATGGGCTGCACTAATTACACAACGAGCTCGCATAGGAAATCCCAGTCATCCAGGCATTCTAGAAGTCATCATGGACTGACAAGAGAGCAAAGGTTTTGGAATGTCACCAGAGGAGGAGGTGATGCGTGCTGAAGAGGCCCCACCATATTATGAACTGTCAGAAAAGCAGTATGCCTTGTTTACTTATTTGTCCTGCCATATTGTGGGAAAGCATCGGAGGTGGAAGGCAACTGTATGGAGTCCTCAACGACAAGTTGCAGAAACTGATGAAGGAGAGGGTGAATCAAGTGAGTTTGCCAAGGGGAAAGTCACCCAGCTGGCCTTGGACATTGCTGAACGAGAAAAGTGGCCAGTACTTTATCTCTATACTGACTCATGAATGGTGGCAAATGCCCTGTGGGGGTGGTTGCAGCAATGGAAGCAGAGCAACTGGCAACGCAGAGGTAAATCCATCTGGCCTGCTGCACTGTGGCAAGATATCGCTGCCTGGGTGCAGAACCTGGTGGTGAAGGTACGCCATGTAGATGCCCATGTACCCAAGAGTCGAGCCACTGAGCAACACCAGAACAACCCACAAGTGGATAAAACTGATAAGCTTGAATTGGCTCAGATGGACTTAGATTGGCATCATAAAGGTGAATTATTCTTGGCCTAGTGGGCCCATGACACCTCAGGCCATCAGGGCAGAGATGCAACATACAGATGGGCTCATGAATGAGGGGTGGACTTAACAATGGACACTATTGCCCAGGTTATTCATGAGTGTGAAACGTGCTGCAATTAAGCAAGCTAAACAGTCAAAGCCTCTTTGGTATGGAGGACGATGGCTGAAGTACAAATATGGGGAGGCCTGGCAGATTGATTATATCTCACTCCCACCAACCCATCAAGGCAAGCGCCATGTGCTTACCATGGTGGAGGCAACCACCAGATGGCTGGAAACATACACTGTGCCCCACGCCACTGCCCAGAATGCTATCCTGGGCCTTGAGAAACAGATTTTGTGGCGACACGGCACCCCAGAGAAAACTGACTCAGACAATGGGAGTCATTTCCAAAACAACCTTATAGACACTTGGGCCAAAGAGCATGGCATTGAGTGGGTATATCACATCCCCTACCATGTACTAGCCTCTGGGAAAATTGAGTGGTACAATGGGCTGTTAAAAACTACACTGAGATCAGTGGGTGGTGGTACTTTCAAACATTGGGATACACATTTACCAAAAGCCACCTGGTTGGTCAATACCAGAGGATCTGCCAACAGGGCTGGCCCTGACCAGTCAGAACTTTCACATGTTGTAGAGGGGTACAAAGTTCCTGTGATGCACATAAAGAATTTACTGGGAAGACAGTCTGGGTTGTTTCTGCTTCAGGTGAAGGTAATCCCACTTGTGGGATTCCTTTTGCTCAGGAACCTGGATATACTTGGTGGGTAGTGCGGGAAGATGGGGAAGTCCGATGTGTACCTCAAGAGGATTTGATTTTAGGGGAAAACAGCTAATGAACAAAAGTGTATGCTTTTGCCTGCTATGTAGCATTTTTATAGCCCATCAACTAGATGTCTTAAGGTCACTAGTGACTGGCCCTGACTTCCCTCCAACCATCATCTCAACAAAGAATGACCCTTGATGAAACCAGACAAGTTCTGCAGTATCATCAGCAGGCAACAATCCAACACTGCGCACAGCCTCTCCTACTCTGAAAGACTGTTACAAGAAGTGGGGCCCGACATCATGGACTGGATAAACTCAGCAGCTTTATAGGGATTGGTCCATGCACTAAGAAATGGTATCTCTCTCTCTTTGTGTGTGTGTGGATGTACATATACATATATATGAGACAAGAGTGATGCTATATTGAAAAATGTGGGATCTGCACATGATGTGAATGGTATGGAATAAGGGATGGATACTGTCTTGGGTTCAGCAGTAGCAGTCATTTTTCGTCTTAGTAGCTGGGGCAGTGCTGTGGTTTTGACTTTCAACTGATGTTTTTAGTTGTTGCTCAGTAGTGTTTATTCTGATCAAGGACTGTTCAGTCTCTCATGCTTTGTCAGTGAAGAGGAGCACAGGAAGCCGGGAGGAAGCAGAGACAGGATACCTGACCCCAACTAACCAAAGATGTATTCCATACCACAGCATGTAATACCCAGTATATAAACTGGGAGGCAGTTACCTGGAGGGCCCAGATCACTTCTCAGTTGGGTTGGGTATCAGTTGGCAGGTGGGGAGCGGTTGTAATTCTCTTCCCTTGTTATTTCCCTTATCATTATTATTATTGGTAGCAGCAGCAGTGGTTTGTGTTATACCTTAGTTACTGGACTGTTCTCATCCTAACCTGTGGGAGTTACGTTCTTTCAGTTCTCCTCCCCATCCCTCCTGGAGCCAGGGGAGAAAGAAAGAGGGAATGAGCGAGGGGCTGCATGGTTCTGGGTTGCCAGCTGGGCTTAAACCACAACAGAACAAAAAAAAAATTTTGACTCCTACAGGAAGGGATAAAAAGATTGAACTGAGTCATGACATTCCACTGGCATCTATCTATAAAGTATGCACTATATATCCTTCCCTTGGTTATTTCTAGAAGCAGAGGCTTTGCCGAAAAGCCTTCACAAGAAGCTTCTTTTTCTTGAGAATATCACAGTGGCTTCTCTTGTATTTTAGCCTTTTTTCTGCTTTCCTATATCCTCCTGGCATGCATGTGCCTCCACCTGTGTTCTGGCTCTCCTTTCACGTTGTCATTCACCAAGGAATAACCTAGTCATCTGGTTGACCTTCTGCTCAAAACTCGTCTCTTGATCAGGGATGTAAATGTGATATCTTCAGCAGTCTGATTATGCTGTGTGGGGGAATGTCTCCTTTTTTTTTTTTTCCCCCTCTTTTTTAGCTATTTCAAAAGCTACTGTGGTACAGTTATGACACATATTACTTCACTGGAGAGGGGAGTTTTAGCAGTTTTAGCAGCTTGAATATCCATCTTCCTCTCCCACTAAACTGAATAACTTTCTCTCCATGACTAAGTAGTAGCCAGATATTTTTGTTCATTCGTATAGAAATTCAACAATAATGATGGTTTTGACATTAAATAATGACTGTTAAGCACTTTAGAAAACAGAATCAGAATTCAAAAGTATACCAAAAAAGTAATCTTCCAAAATCGAGGAAGAAATTCAGCTTAGCAGAGGTTGCTGAATTCACAAATACCAAATGGGGTTTAAGAAACTACCATAAGTCAAGTAGCAGAGAAGGTCCTGGGGTTATAGGCAGATCAAAAATATTAAATTAAGTTTTATTTTTACAGAAGATGCATAAAATTACTCTGCTCTACAATGATTAGTAAACTGTCAGCTGGGACACTGTCTGTCTTATCATGTACTAAAGGAGAGGTAGACATATGTCAAAAGTGGGAATCATTGCATTGTGGCATGCAAATGCCTGTTTGGGGAGTCTTAAATAGATGTAACTAATCTCAGTGCATGGGAATAGAGTACATGTCTTCTTGAATTCCTTTTTAGTCCTTTTCAGATTGAAATTACACACACTAAATTTAGAGAATCTAAAAGTAGAGAAAAATGTTCCTACAAACCAGTATTTCAGCCATGGCTCCATTGCTTCAGGATAAGCCATGGCAGCTGATTAAGTCTTAAATGGTTGAATTTTAACCTCTAAACCCATAAATGGTTTAAGAGTTGGTAAGCTAAAGGTCTGCCTCCTTCTCTCTCATAAGACATATTCAGCTGTAATTCATACAAGTGGAGACAGTTCAAAATAAATTAAAATCTTCTATGGACTGTCTCCTACTATAGTTCAGATAGCCCTCATGTCTTCACGTTTTAGGTAAGATGCCAGCTCCATCTATTTTGCCATTCACTGGGACTGGGTAGGTGCAAAGCTGGAGTGAATTGACTTTTCTTGCCTTCAGTTGCAAATGTGAGACTTTTCTGGCTGCTATGAAGAGGTCTTTTATAACTATGATGGCTGAAGTATATATTTATTTGGTGTTAGGAGAATTTCATTCACTAGGCATGTGTAGCTGAGTTCCTGAGGAGTACGGTTTATCATATAAAATCTGTATAAATACACATTGAATGTAGGCTGGTGTTCTGAACTGAATTTTAAGGAGACCCCTGATATTGAAGTATATTTGATCAGCCTTGGAGTACAGTAAGAGAGAGAATTCATTACTGTTTCAGAGCTATATGAACACTCAGTCTTTGATAATAAATGTCATACAGGTTTTTTAAAAAAAAGAAATCTCAAGTCATGGAGGCAAAAGTGATCTCAATTAAAAAAAAAAAAAAACAAAAAACAAACAAAAAAACAAAACAAAAAAAAAAAAAACCCCAAAAAAAAAAAAAAAAAACCACAAAAC
>NDXB01013610.1:11170-32505 GCA_002631895.1 Agapornis roseicollis
ATAAAAAAAAAAAAAAAAACAACAAACAAACAAACAAACAAAACAAACAAAAAAAAAACCCCAAAAAACAAAAAAACAAGCCCACAACCAAGCAAGCATGAAATCAAACTCAAAAAGTTAATCTAGATATGTGATTCTTACCAATTTATTTTCTTATTTCCTTAGCTGACATAAGAGACTGGCTAATTTAACCAGTCTCTTATTTAATGCCAACAAGAACTAGTGCAATTCTAGACAATTATTCTCATCTTGATGCAGAAGACTCAATCATCCAATAATAATGATAAATGTCCGTTAACTACTGCAAAATTACACCTCTTGTTATTTGAAAAAGTATATGACCTCTATATGAAGTTTAAATTCATTTATTCTGAGTAACTACAATCAATTATCAAATTAATTCATAATGTTTGGAATAGTTTTACCAAGCTTCTGAAAACCCTGCTCACTGAACAATGATACACAGTCATTACTTTCTCAAGCATAATGAAGCCTGAAGTGCTAGGAAATCATCTAAAGCTATAGTGGCAACAGCAGTTGGCCCTTTCCTCACCAAAGAGACTGCTGCAAACACAAAAATCTCCTCTTCATTCTCCAGGAATTCTTCCATTGCTAATGAGAATTTTTATTTTATTTTACTTGTCTCCATTTGCTTTCCAGCCCGGGATCTGGCCAGTAAAGCATTTTGGAAGCAGAGCAGCTGAGAGCAGTAACATCCATGACCTCTGGAGGAAGATTTTGCCTGGAAAATGAGTGCTGGAAGATGTCTGTTTCCTGCCTCACATTCCACTGGGACCCATGTTCTCACAGATCACCAGAGAAGCTTTGTGTTTCTCTCACCAGAGCAGATAACACACATGAGCTGCTCTGGCAGAAGAGGTCAATGAAGAAGGATGCTATGACCTGGCACTACTCATCACAAACAGGGTGCTACGAGGACAAGAAAAACCTAGGAAAGGCACAAAAAGCCCCTTTGCAGGAGAAGTGATATGCAGCTTCTTTTTTGTGCAACTTGGTCTCTGGACTATAAGTTGATTTAAATCTGCTATCTTAATTGTTTCAACTAAGAGCAGGATTAGAAAAAGTTTCAGAAATAAGGTGTCAGAAGTTGTCCCTGCAGCAGTGCTTCCTTCTTATGTTTTATAAATTTCATTATTTCAAAAACTGCTTAAGCAGCTCCCTGATTTGTTACAGGAAATAAAAAAATATACTGTTTCATTGGCTCTAGGAGGTTGATGTCACACTTATTTTCTGGTTTTAGGGATAATTCCTTTTTATTTTTGTGTTACACTCAGTACAGCACAATATTTTAGTCCTAATCAAGTATGTTGTCCCAGGGAGATGACTTTGCCAAGGATGCTTTTTAGTTTACTCCATGGCTGAGCATTTAGGACTGCCACGTTACGAATCACAGGGTAGAAAGTTTTACTCCTTAGCACAACACTGTCAGCCAGCTCTAGCTTTTTCTGTACACTAGAAACTTCAGAATACTGTCAAGATATGACACTTTTGTCATATTTACTCTTAAAATGTCACTTCACTCTCAGAGTTAACCGCAGACAAAGAGACTGGAGTTTTCTGGACTTTTCCTGATTTTCCTGTGAAATTATGCATTGACACATACAGCCACAAGAATTTCAAGATGAAATACTTTTCAGCAACATGAAAAGCAGGAAAAGTCTGAAAAGTGTCATAATTTTCCTAATGTGTCAATAGAGTGCACAGTATATCTGATATAAGGCTTCGCCTTGTGCATTTGTCATGACATAAACGGCTCTTCGTCCTCAGGGGACCTGCTTGGTATATTCTAGCCCCTTTTGCCCAGAGGTGAATCAGTGCATTTAAAGGACAGCACAGAGGCTGCTTTCTGAGGCTTAGTTCTTACTTTGTTCTTGGTCTCAACTCAACTCACAGAAAGCATCATTCACACACACAGACACTTACAGGCCCAGGTTTATGATTAATCCCACCGCAGTGTGCTCCTACATGTGTAGCAAAAATGGTCCCTTTGTGGAACCTGACAGACTGAAACAAGGGAACAGTATATTCAGTCAGTTTTTTGACCAGTAGGTAAAAAGTTCAAACTCAGCCCAAACTGAAGGATGACTCAAGTTTCATATTTGGAGTTTCTGAAAATTTTCTCTGAAAACAGTATGTGTGGGAGAGTACACATGTACAGGAAAAAGTGATTACAGAAGATGAGGAGGTAAAGAAGGAGCATGTTCAAGAATCTGTAATGAATTTGCAATTCTGTTAGTTATAGCACACAAAATGTCGCTTGAATTCAGCATGTAATTGTTCTTTGCCTCCCCATCATCCTGTGGGAAGATTCCCTTTAGCACCTTGATTTGTCACCAGTTATTGACTAAACTGGCGTAGATACAATATGGTACTGTGAAGCTTTATTACACTGCAACAACAAATTGGGAATAAAAACTTCTGGGAAGCAGTAAATCAAGACTGCAATTAATTCTTAGAGTGCCATGCAGAGATCGGTGGAGCTTTCAGAACACTGCTTCCCAGCCACTGCTCATGCTGGCTGCCCACCCAGGAGCTGGACACAGTGGATTTAAGCTGCTTGGTAGAGCTTCTCGCTCCACCCTACACCTCTCTCCTTTCCCTGCTTCTCAGTGGCAGTTTTTCTGCCCTGGATGCAGGGGGAGTGCTTCCTGTCACCTTACATCCCTCCCTGCTCATTGCTGCTCATCTCTGGGAAGATGCTGTGAGATGGGGCAAGACTTGTTCCACCAGTTACATCTCATACTGCAAATCCAGATAATCAGCTGCTCAATGATCTCAGAGATTCAAAGATATTGCAGCCAAACTGTTACTGATATAGGAATCAACAGGAAGACAACTGTGATAGCTTGGCTGTATGAAGCTCATTCTTGATGAGTTCAGCATTTAAACACTGTTGTTTGGAAATTTTAGTATTCCTGACTGCTGAAAATAGTTATTGCCATGCTGTGAACCTCTCAAATAAGTAACTGTGGGTTTATACATTGTGTTTTTAAATATGATGCTGAAAAGAAATGGATAACACAAGTTTTTTAGTGAATATACACATGGCTCGTCTTGACCAATCATTTCTCATATTGTGAACTATCTTTGCTAAGATAATTATTGTTGTGATTAATAAGCTGCTAAACTAAGATCAGAAGTGTCCAGTCTTGAAAGAGAGAATTGCAAAGTGATGACAGTGACATGGGTTTGACTTAGGGTTAGATGCTCACGTCTATGGACATATAAAGGTACACTGAGAAAGACTAAGTCAGAGAAGAAGTGAAGTTGTAGAAAGAAAGCAAAACAACTGCATTGGATGGTACATGAAAAGCACTACCAATCAGGAATTCTTCAACACTGCAAAGAAACAAATGCTTAAATGGTCGTTTTAGTGTCAGCAGAAAGTCTGTAACTTCGATGAAGTTGCAGCAGATGCTGAAAGATATTTTTGAATCAGGAAGTAATGTGCTTTATACATAGCAAAAGGTATTGCTAAGCATGAGCAACAAGGACTTGTTCTGAGCCTTAATTTGTGTATTCATTAAAAATAGAAGGTTGTATTTTATTTTGTTCCACACAGAGCTCCTATAAATTCATTGGAATGACACAGAACAACATCAGTTTATTAGAATCTGAGCACAAAGCACTTCTGTCAGTTCACTGTCTTTTTGAGATATGTAGACATTGACTTGTAGTAGGTTGGCAGAAGACCTAGATTCTCTTCCTAACAATCCTATTTAGTACCTGACTCTGACAGCACCATAGCAGAATGAAAGGATCACAGCCATATCTTCCTGTTCCTTTGCACAGACATGTCCTGTTGATTTCAGGGGAAGGTTTGTACCTGCAAAGGCTGTAGATCTTGAGTCTCTTTGATTATTGTCTTATAAGCATGTATAGCTAAACCAATGTCTGTTATAACAAGTGCAGCCTTGCTCCTGTGTGGATATCCTACTGATTTTAGAAGGACGTCTCTGTCTGAAAGATGAGTATGACTGTGACTAAAACAGTTGTAACCACCTTAACATTTTACAGTTTTTTTCTCTGGAACTCTGAAGGAAAATCTGCAAGTAATTTTTTGGTAAGAATTCTGCACCACCAGTGATGGGTTGGATCCCAGGGGCTTCTATGCCACTTCTTTACAGGTTCAGCTGAGATGAAGCAGCAACAAAAAGCTGGGATGCTGCTATGTTTGTTTGATCTTACAATGCTGAGCCGATGCTTGTATACTGTTCACAGCTGGAATGAAAAAAGGGTGGTTGTGTAGCCATCTTGGATATGCTGATTTTCATCCACAGTCAAGTGCCAATCAAAGCTGGTACTTGATTATGCCAAAAAGAGGAAAGGGGGAAAAACACTACCTGATGATACTTTTTTACAATACCTGTTAAATGAAGGTTAACCTTCTGTCTGGAATAAAATGGAAATATGTGAATGTAAATAAAATGTAAAACACGTAATACAAGTATTATCAAAAGCCCTCAGGATTTTCCACTAACTTCAGTTATTTTAATGGTCCTATATTGAAGGACCATTGTCCATAACTATTTGGATTCCTAGAAACATCAATAAGAACACAAGACTGTCTACAAATCCACATGCCGTTCAGCTACCTTTAAAGAACTTCCAGTAGGTACTAAGATAAGTACTTCAGAAGCCTGAAGACCTGTGTAAGAGAGGTCATAAAGTGCTAAGGGTTTATTGCCCAAGGAGCTGCAGGTGAAGTTCAGAGAAGCTCAAAGGTTGTAACTAAGTGATCAAACATCTTAAGTTATCTGCCTAAGCTTCTGAATTGTTTGTGGTTACTCCTTGACTCTTTAACTCTACAAGGAGTCTTTCATTATTTTATCTATTTAAGATCTGGGTAATTTAACTTTTCTCAATTAAAAATCAATTTTCTTAAGTTTTATTGATTCATGATACTCAGAATTATTTTTTTTTCTTTCAACTAGCAGAGTTTGAAAATATAATTCTACTATTATACAAATTGATGTGGTTAATATTTTTTTTTCCTCCTACTTATGAAAATGCAGTAAGGGAAACACACAAGAAAAAAAATCACCATCTTTTTCCTTCTCTGTACCTGCAGCAACTTGAAAGAAAATGATGAATGGAAAAATGTAAGAGCAAAGGCTCCCAAAATGAAGGAAGCAATTAGGTTCTGTATTTTAATTTAGAAATAACTGCTTTGAATGCATAAGCAGACATCCATTTATGTCCTGGTTAGAATCTGAAACTTCATTAATTGCAGTAGAATCACACACAAAGTTAAAACTTCCTCCAAAAAGCCAAGCTTACTCAAAGAAAAATTTAGTGGTTTATGATAGCATTTTCCACATTAGAGTTCTGGTCGTGGCTAAATCATCATGGATAAACATACGTATATTTAAACAGAAAAAGGATGCACTCTTTTAGTCTAAAAACAGAGCCATAGAGAAACCACTAGACTGAATACTGATTATTCAGTTGAATCATTAAGCAAACAGAGGTTAGAACCAAAAAAATAAGAGTTACTATTTCTAACATTCAAGTTTGTCTCATATTTCTAAATGTCTTTTTGTCATACTCAGTTGCTCCATGTTGTTGCAAATAGAGATGAAAACTAGATCAAAGGATAGCCTGTGTTGCTAGTAAACATCCAGCCTCCCTTTTCCCTTCAGTCATATCCTTTTTTACACTAAATAAATCTGGGAGCATTCCTGTGTTTTTACGATTTAGATCATCACATGACTTCCACTGGAGGTTGCACCAAAATAAAGACAAACATAGGACAAATATGCAGCAAGTCTGGATGAAGTACTGAATATCCCCAAATTCATTTTGAGAAAAATCAGTAAGCCCACTGAGATTTCCTAAAGGACTTTACCCATGGCACTGAAGCACTCAAGAACTACTTACATATGCAGTTGTATACTCAGGACCATATTTTGTATGAACCACTAGCAGTTATTCGTCTTAACAGGAAAGGGAAAAAAAAAAAAAGAAAAAAAAAAAAAAAAAATAAAACAAACATTTTATAACAACATAAAAACAACCTNCTTACATATGCAGTTGTATACTCAGGACCATATTTTGTATGAACCACTAGCAGTTATTCGTCTTAACAGGAAAGGGAAAAAAAAAAAAAGAAAAAAAAAAAGAAAAATGGAAGCATACATTTTATCACATCATGAGAGCACCCTTAATTCATGCATCTACATTTATAATAATTTTACCAGACTAATTCATATTCAAGAAAAACATGCACTTCTTATGAAAAGTTATACAGTGTGACCATTGCATTAGTTAAGCTATAGAAAAACTGGGTTGAAAACAACAGCCATGCTGCTAAACCATGGTAGAAATGAATGTGTTTTTTAACTTGAATCTTAAAGGAGTACAGTGCTTCTTCCTTATAATCCTGCCTGAATTTTTCAGAGTGCGATTTGTTTTCCATTTACCCACTTCTGCTGTAGTCAGTTCTTTTCCTATTACAAATTCCATGTAGTTTATCCAGGAACTCAGGAGAATCTAGACAACAAATAAGCACTATGAGGAAAGATGGAAATATTAGAAATGTTGAGCTCACAATAACAACAGAACACTCATTAAGTGAAAAGCCAGACTTCTGCTACATCTTCATTCACTCCTGTGCCACTGTTGATGCCTCTCTAAATAAAAAGTGTGCATCACTACTGCTCTCAACTCCAGCAAACATTTTCCTATTTAACAAAACTCCTTTGGGTCATGCTCCATATATGCCCTTAATAAAAGCTATCTTAAAAAGAACTTTCTATGGCTCTTACTTTGTCCATTTTACGGTTTTGCTACTCTCTGCTAGCTTTCTTTCCTCTGTCCCATTAAACAGAAGCTACTGTTTTTCACTTTGAAAGCCATTCATAAAGGAAACTTTAGGAATAGCCTTTGAGTCTGGGAAAGGGGAAAGGGGAGAAGCTAAGTTACCAATAAGGTGGCACTAACTTCTTCCATTTCTGCTGGCATGAACAGGGATTTTCATCCAGATGAACAGTTTTTACCTAATTCTTTAAAATCAGCTCCCAGAACTACAGCTATTATGCATTCTCAGCTCGCCTGCACAGTGCATATTCATTGACTTTGGTGCTTAAAGATAGTAACTATGCCACATTTCTGACCTTTTGAGTGAAAATAAGAAAACCCTCCACACATTTCTAAATCATTTGGGTGAGAGCTCCATGTGCCCTTGACCTCTGCATACCTCTGAATCATTTTTTTCATAATTTGTATGGATCTCAGGAGAAAGAAAATAACAGTGGACATCTTGGAGCAAATTAAGTAATCTTGACAGCAAACAGACCTTCCACTGCAAAACTGCAGGAGAAAAACATAGTTCATAGCTGCAAATACATCACACTTGAAGTGTCAGGTAAAATTATTTTTCTACAGTATGTGGCTGCTCTCAGAAAATTGTGTTTATCCCTGAGACCCTCATTATTGAGAAGAGTTGTAAATTGCAGAGAGGTCAGTGCAAAACCACTGGTATGATTAAAGTGGGCTGGAGGCGTTGACTTAGGAAGAAAGATGAAAAGATCTAAATAAACGTGGCCTGGCTGTGGAATACTTGAATGGCATCAAGACAACCATTAACAAATAGCTGAAGGACATGAAAACTAAGCAAAGAGATATTTCAGGTAGCATAAAGCAGAACAGGCAAAAGTAACCAGATAAAAATTTAGAAAGGAAAAAGTGTCTGAATAAACTCCTATGGAATGCACCATGCTATGGGGCACTCCCTCAGGTATGAATGGAAGTCCTACCAGCTGAGACAAATAAAGGATAGACAGAATTGAAGTGGCTGTACAATGGGTTCAACCCTGCCTTTATAGAGAGGTAGGCCAAAACGTACAAATAAGTCTTTTTCATATATCTATGCATTACTGCTGAGATAACTCAGCTATCAATGCAATTGCAAATGCTCATGCCTCACAGAAAAAGCATGAAGGCTACAAATGGCATGGTTCCAGAAGAAAAAAACTCTCCAAACAGACCTCTTACATTTGGAAACCTCAAACTTTATTAGTTTGCGTATAATCTGATTGAGTTGTTAGGGCTACCAGGCGTGGAGCAATTGTGGACAAATTAGTGAAGACGTTAAATCTTCCTGAGCAAAATTTTCAGAAGAAAAAGAGGATGCGCCTAGAAAAATCACATGTAAGATAATTCTTCTTGTGAGCATCAAGGAAAGATTAGCCAGAGCAATTTTTACTCCTCTTCTTCCACTTAGTGCCAGTGGGAAAAGAAATGCAAGCAATGCCTGTTTTCTGTTCAGGGTGGCAGCCATAATACACAGGTTAAGCAGGAAAAAATCCCTTTCAGTTTTCATGCTTTCAGGTGCAGTCACCGACATTCCTAGCTACAACAGTTTTTATCCCTTATATGCTAATATGCTCAAAGGATGTATATGCAGCCTGATATGATTCATAGGCTGGTGGCACAGGGACCCCAGTGTCCACTGGAAGGTTGGGCACTCGACCCAGTACCAGAATCAAGATTTTTGCACAAAACGATGTCTGCTCATTCCGAACTGGCAAAGCCTCATTGCTGCACGCACAGCAACAAGAATGAAACACTCAGGAACTGACAGACTTGCATGACAAGCAAAGAAACATGCAGTGTCTGTGCAGCAGCCTTAGATGTGGAACAGCAATGCGACTTTTATCCAATTCATGCTTGAATAAGCTGAGCTTCCTCTTGCACGTATCTGATACACCTCAGCTGTGATGTATTATTATCTTTTTTCTTCTGATTTTGGGCTGCATTCACACTTACCTGCTCTTTTATTATCTGTCTGCTTGATCCTGCTAATGCCATGCCACTTGCTGTGTGCTGTGCATGCTGTCACAAGTCTGAACCAATTGTGATTGCAGGCACAACTACACTGTGAGCCTGGCCTTCTCTTATGACAAGAAACTAAAAGCTTTTGCTTCAATTAGCTGAACAGCCTTCCTTGCATAAGAGGTCCACCATCCTTGAGAACATACTAATAACTTCTGTTCAAATTGGACCGAGCCTAACTAGCAGAATGACACTAGCATTTAGAAGTAAGCCTCTATTATTCAAAAATATGACCCAGTTACATGTCTTTCCTTTT
Organism: Agapornis roseicollis; assembly: GCA_002631895.1. NCBI lineage: Eukaryota > Metazoa > Chordata > Aves > Psittaciformes > Psittacidae > Agapornis > Agapornis roseicollis. The sequence goes on from NDXB01013610.1 coordinate 20,283, forward strand.
GCACTGTCAGTCTGAAATTTAGTCCTGAAAAAGCTAAGAACCTAATTTTATTTTTAAATGATTACATATTAAAAGAAAAAGAATGAGAAAGATTTTCAAGGGAACGTAGTTTCTCTGAAAATTAAAACTACTTACAGAACTTCATAAAAATAACCTTCCATAGGTTGCATTTGTGTAGAAATTATTTCACTAATTGTATTACATATAACATCCATTTTGGTAAATTAAGAATAAGAAACTTTCCAGTCTGAAACCACATGTAAAATTTCAGATACAGAAAACTTTTTTGTGCCAAGGCTTATCCTTTTCTAGTCCATTTGTCTTACTTCACTTTAACTGTTACCAATGACTTCTCTGGTGCTACATGCAGCTCTAGAAAACAAAATTCTCTCCTTCAAACACAGAGCTGCTGGAATGATACAGGTAGATTTAGTGAGAAAGATGTACAGAAACATAGCATCACAGATTGGTTTGGGTTGGAAGGGACATTAAAGCTCACCCAGTTCCAACCCCCTGCCACAGGCAGGGACAGCTTCCACTAGACAAGGTTGCTCCAAGCCCTGTCCAGCCTGGCCTTGAGCACTGCCAGCGATGGGGCAGCCACAGCTTCTCTGGGCACCCTGTGCCAGGGCCTCACCACCCTCACAGGGAAGAACTGCCTAAGAGCTCATCTCAATCTCCCCTCTGTCAGGTTAAAGCCATTCCCCCTTGTCCTGTCCCTACAGGTCCCTGTCCAAAGCTCCTCTACAGCTTTCTGTAGTCCCTCCAGGCACTGGGGCTGCTCTAAGGTCTCCCCTTAAGGAGCCTTCTCTTCTCCAGGCTGAACCAGCCCAGCTCTCTCAGCCTGTCTCCAGAGCAGAGCTGCTCCAGCCCTCACAGCATCTCTGTGGCTTCCTCTGGACTCGCTCCAACAGCTCCTCAGACCTCTTGTGTTGTTGCCTCAGAGCTGGATGCAAGAGTGTAGGGGGTGGTCTCACAAGACCTGTATAGAGGGGTAGAATCCCCTCCCTTGACCTTTTGCTCATGATCTTTTAATGCATCTTTTGATGCAGCCCAAGATATGGTTGGCTTTTTGGGCTGTGAGCATATGTTACTGGCTCACGTCCAACTTTTCATCTAGTAGTATCTCCAAGACTACACCTGCATGCGTCTTCTCAATCCATTCATTATGCAGTTTGTACTGGTACTGGGAATTGGTCTGACCAAGGTAAAGGACCTTACACTTGGCCTTGTTGAACTTAATGAAAATCCCACTCGTGGGATTGTTTTGCTCATGGACCCGGATATACTTGGTGGGTAATGTGGGAAGATGGGAAAGTCCAGTGTGTACCTCAAGGGGATTTGATTTTAGGGGAAAACAGCCAATGAACCCAATTGTATGTTGATGCCTGCTATGTAGCACTTTTATAGCCCACCAAGTAGATGTCTTCAGGTCATCAGCAACTGGCCCTGACTTCCCTCCAACCACCATCCCAACAAAGAATGAACTTTGAGGAAAACAGACGAGCTCAGCAGTGACCAAATGATTTCCACAGTGTCACCAGCAGGCAACAATCCAACACTACTCTGAAAAACTATTAAAAGACATGGAGCTGGACATCATGGACTGGATAGATTCAGCAGCTTTATAGGGATTGGTCCATGCACTAAGGAATGATCACTCTCTCTTTGTGTGTGCGTGGGTGTATATGTGTATACAAAAGTGATGGTATACTGAAAAATGTGGGATCTCAGCATGATGTGAATGGTATGGAATAAGGGGTGGATACTGTCTTGGGTTCAGCAGTAGCAGTCATTTTTCTCCTTAGTAGCTGGGCCAGTGCTGTGTTTTTGACTTTCAGCCTAGGAACAACACTGATAACACCAATGTTTTTAGTTGCTGCTCAGTAATGTTTACTCTGACCAAGGACTTTTCAGTCTCTCATGCTCTGCCAGTGAGGAGGAGCGCAAGAAGCCAGGAGGAAGCAGAGACAGGACACCTGACCCAAACTAACCAAAGAGGTATTCCATACCACATGACAACATGTCCGGTATATAAAATGGGGCAGTTACCCTAAAGGCCCAGATTGCTGCTTGGGTCAGGCTGGGTATCGGTAGGTGGGTTGTGAGCAATTGTATTCTCTCTCCTTGTTATCTCCCTTATCATTATTATTATTGGTGGCAGCAGCAGTGATTTGTGTTATACCTTAGTTACTGAACTGCTCTTATCTCCACCCGTGGGAGTTACATTCTTTTGATTCTCCTTCTCATCCCTCTGGGAGTAGGGGGAGGAAAAAAGAAGGGGTTAGCAAGCGGCTGCATGATTCTGAGTTACTAGCTGGGCTTAAGCCATGACACATTGGCCTAAATACTGAGGCCTGCCAAAGTCTCTCTGTAAGGCATCCCTTCTCCCTAATGAATGAACTGCATCACTCAGCTTGGTGGCAGATGCGAACTTGCAGAAAGTACACTCAATCTTACTGTCTATGTCATTGATGAAGATATTAAATACTATTAGTATGACCCCTTCAGGAACACCACTCATTACTGGTTTCCATTAGGACACTGAGCCATTGACCGTAACTCTTTGAACATGGTCATCCAGCCAATGCTTTGTCCATCTAACAGTCCACCCATCAAACCAATTTCTCTTCAATTTATAGGTAAGAACATTCTAGAGGGATTGTATCAAAGGCCTTGCAGATGAAGTCCAAGTAGATATACCTAGGCAGTGCTAAGAAAAGCTAATCCTGTGCTTACCATTAAGACCAAACGTAGTAATAAATGGGTGGGATAGAGAGAGATGCGGACAACTGCCAGTGACAGGACCTGCATTTCAGCTCAGATCTCTGCATTTTGTCCTTGTTGGAGCTGTGATGTAGGCACAGACTTCTGCCTCACATCCTCACCTTTCTCATAGGACTTCTCAACATTATCATTGATTGGCTTCATGGCCACAGAGCAGTCTGTATGGATATAGAATCATAGAATAGTTAGGGTTGGAAAGGACCTTAAAATCACCTAGTTCCAACTCCCCTGCCATGGGCAGGGATACCTCACAGTAAACCATGTCACCCAAAGCTCTGTCCAACCTGGCCTTGAACTCCCCCAGGGACGGAGTATTCACAACTTTCCTGGACAACCCATTTCAGTGCCTCACTACCCTTACAGTAAAGAACTTCTTTCTTATATCTAATCTAAACTTCTCCTGTTTTAAGTTTTAACCTGTGAGTTAAGTTTTTAACCCCTTGTCCTATCACTACAGTCTCTAATGAAGAATCCCTTCCCAGCATCCTTAGAGGCCCCCTTCAGATGATGGAAGTCAGCTCCACAGGGTCTCCCTCCACACAGCCTTCTCTTCTCCAGGCTGAACAGCCCCAACTTTCTCAGCCTGTCTTCATACAGGAGGTGCTCCAGTCCCCTGATCATCCTCGTGGCCCTCCTCTGAACTTTCCATGTCCAATACTACAAGTGAGGTCTCATGAGAGCAGAGGGGCAGGATCAGCTCCTTTGACCTGCTGGTCACGCTCCTTTTGATGCAGCCCAGGATACGGTTGGCTTTCTGGGCTGTGAGTGCACACTGAAGTCGGCTCATGTTAAGTTTCTCATTGACTAAAACCCCCAAATCCTTCTCTGCAGGGCTGCTCTGAATCTTTTCTCTGTCCAACCTGCAGCTGTGCCTGGAATTGATCTGATCCAGGTGTAGGATCTTGCACTTGGTTAAAATTCATAAGGTTGACATCAGCCCACCTCACAAGCATGCCAAGATCCTTCTGGATGACATTGCTTCCCTACAGCATATCAAATGAACCACACAACTTGGTGTCATCCACACAAACTACAGATATGATGGGTCATTGGTGGTTTGCATACTGCCTGTTCTCACCGTTTTCTGCTTTATCCATGATGCTGTCTGCTACTAGCTTATAGGGGAGAATGAAGATATCTCTCAAGACATGGATTAAATCCCTGCCCTGCTGGTCTCTTCAGTGACAGATCAATAGACAGATCACAAATCAATGGACAAATCACAATGGACAGATCACAAAACTTTCCTGCTTGAGGACCATTTCTGATTTTGGGGCACATGGACCCAAATCTTCAGAGATTTTTTTAAGCAGAAGCTTAAGTCACAGTGTTTTCATTTGGATTATGCCCTTAGAAAAGCCTGACCAACATGAACTGCCCAAGCTCAGCCTACTGCGGAGTGAAAAGTTAAAACTGAATCTCCAAAGTCCCAAGCCCCTAAAATAGCCACCAAACTTGCCTATGTTTAAAATGAAAGATTACCTTGATGGGAGCCTCAGAATACTTAGTTTACTATGACTGTTAAATTAAATTTTTAAAAAACAATGATGTGAGATGAAGCAGAGTCTCCTAGTTACAGGCAATGATCCTTTGTGTACCCATTAGCTAGATGCTTACTCACTTTTTGATAAGGTATCTGTTTTATAAGCAACATGCTTCAAAGGCAGAATCACAAAGCCAAAGTGGAAAGAGGAAGGTGGCAATCTGCCAAATTCGGGAAAAAATTAAAAAAACCCTTATCTGCTATATACTGAAGTCATTAACTATTTTACAGCTATAAAAAGTACATTAAAATGTCCCAGTGTGCTCCTAGTGGGGTCATGATTTGTTGGTGACTGAGAGGCCAGCACTGTGCAGTTTGACAGGTATTTAGGTCAGGATGAAATATGACATCTGTGATCCCTCTCAAGAGCTGGTACCAGTTCTGGACAATTTGCCAAATGAAGATCTATATAGAAGGTTTCAGTTTGACAGATAAATAGCCCATCTAAGACTTTTCAGTGCTAGGGCATCCAAGAGATTGCCCCATTTATGGTGCTTTGTGCAACATACAGGCATTTTAATCAGCTTTACTGGTATTTTAACAAACAGAGCTTGCCTTCAGTATCTCAGATACTGAAGTCTGTACACATCTTCAAAGGAAAATCCAAAACAGGAAAGAAAAGAGAAAATGCAGAGCCTTGCAAATTTCCCACTGAGACAAAGTTATGTACAGTGAACTATCCCAAAATAAAAGGCAGAAAAAAAGTAATGAGATTACAGAACTACAGAATCAACTAGGTTGGAAAAGACCTTTAAGATAATTGAGTCCAACCATTACCCCAGGACTACCAAGGCCATCAGTAAACCATATCACTAAGGGCAAACTAATCTCCCCTCAAGATGTCCCCTCATGGTGACCCATCACATCCCATGGCTGGCCCTGCTCTTCCCTCATCATCTTCCCTCAAAAATGTCCCTGATCCCTCATGGCCACCCTTCAAGATTTCCCCTCCTGGCCACCCCTCACTTTCCATGGCCACTCCTCTCCCATAATGATCTTCAAAGACCAACAAATTTTATATGTCCAGTATAGATCAGGATTTAAACATTTGGTCCGAGTGCATCTATATTCACAAAGTCTATTTCCATCTGACTGGCTGATCAGAATCCAAGAGCAGGTCCCCATCACCTGTCCCTTAAATATGACATGCTGAATAAAAGGTACAATGCTCTGAAAAACAAAACATTATTCAGACTAGAAAATAAGCAATTCAACACTTAGCTGAAACCCATAACTAAAGTAACTGAAAGTGTATATAGAGTATCTGTTGCTATAGAAGAGTGTGCACATGAAATCAAGCCTTTTCTCAATTCTCCTAAGAACCAGCCTAATAATAAGATGAAATTTCTAAGGACACAGAGTCATTTACCATCATGCTGTGGCATTGATCTTTTGCTGAAAAAAGGAAATTATCAGCTACAAAGGATAGCTTTGCTTTGATATTTTTGATTATTTTTTTTTAATTAAGAATTTCAAAGTAGAGATGAGGCATGAGCTTACTTTCTAAGCTTTTTGTGAAGAACAACCCACACAGGGCCTTTTTCATTTCTGCTTCCATTTGGAATTATTGGTATATGACCTGTAAATAAACTCAAATATCTACTCCCGAGAAAAAAATCAGATCAAGTTCAGATACCTCAATTATACTAGCAGAGCTAGAAAAAAGGGAATTTTATTTTAGGGACTCATGGATTCTGTATCACTTCATCCTCTCTGTTCGGGGCCATCTGAAAATTTGATGGGCAAGAGCTCTGATCTCCTCTGGACCACTGATAAAGATGTGTACTGGTTTGGGCTGGGATACAGTCAGCTTTCTTCATAGTACCTTGTATGGTTTAGTAGCTTATACATGCAGCTATATTTTGGATTTGTGATAAAAACAGTATTGATAACACAGGGATGGTTTAGATATTAATGGACATGCTTACAGAGCATCAAAGCCTTTTCTGTTTCTCATGCTGTCCCATTAGTGAGGAATCTGGGGGTGCTCAAGGTGTTGGCCAGGATTAAGCCACGACAAATATTAATGAGAGGTCCCAGACAGAACCCAGCAATGCCACACTTGTTACCAGGACACTATGACCCGTTGATCACAGCCCTCTGAGTCCCATTATCCAACCAGTTTTTCATCTGTCTCACTGTCCATCCATCCAGATCATCATGGCCTAACCTGGATATGAGAACAGTGACAGTGTAAAGAACCTTGCTCTAGCCCAAGTACATGGCATTCACATCTCTCCCACCATCCACAAACCAATCATTTCTTCACAGAAGGCCATCAGGTGGGTCAGGTGTGATTTACTTCCAGTAAACCTTTGCTAAAAAACCCTTGTTCCCAATCATATTATCCTTCACATGCCCAGAAATACATTCTACAGCTTTCCTGGGGACTTGTCATAGTTTAATCCCTGCCAACAACTAAGGACAACGCAGTCACTCATTCTTCACCCTTTGTGAGTAGGGGAAGAGAACTGGAGAAAAGGTAAGAACACATGAGTTGAGATAAGAATAGTTTAATAGATAACATAAGGCATAGTATAACATAATAATAATGAAAAGGGAGATAACATAGAAACCTGCCTGGGGAGAACTGAGGCAAAGGCACCATCCAGTTCCCCTGCCTTCTGCACCTGTTACACCAATCAATTAACATCTCAATCACAGTGTCAATAACTTAGCTACAGAACAAATGGGACCACAACATGTTTATTTCTCCCCCAGAAAGACAGATTAAAAAGAATTATAATATTTCTGATGAAAGAAATGCTGATTTTGGAACTGAAGGGGTTTAGTCCCTTTATTAAAAGTAACAGTACAAACATACCCACTAAAACCACTAAATGGAAAACACAGATCTGAATAAATTCTGGACAATTTTTATTTCCTTTTACTGTATTCTTCAACAGTTGCAAGGGCTGGAGCAGCTTTTTTTGGGAAGGCAAATTTAAGGGAATGAAGAAAGCTGTCCCTGGCCAGATGAAGTTTATAATTATAGACTATCATCACCACCACAATGGGATGCTCCCAAATGATACAAAAGGGAATAGTTTACTCTTCCTGTCTATATCAAGAAACAACTGCTGACAAATTTAGTTTTTATTCTTTGTATATTAGTACATAGTTTTGCCACAACTGATCTCTGCAACATCAGTCTTCCTCCCCTTGCTAGCGCAGTTTGCATTGTTTCAAGCTTTCTTCATAAGAAAAACCCTCTTACGTCTAAAATAATTTGCTTTGTACTTGAATATTCATTTAAGGCAGGATGAACTTCATATATGGATTTTCTCTCACCTTTATGACAGTGCTATGGCAGTTAATAGTTCAAGCTTTAAGCACTATTTTAAGCAATAAAAACATAAAAATTAGACTAGCTGTCATCTCTCACCTTAAAATTAAACAATACCAAACTTGTATAGCTGTACTTCCTGAAAGACTGGAATTCCTGAAGTATCAAAATTCCTGAAGTGTTGAGCATAGAAATACAGGTAATGCATCTATATATGTAACAGTAATACTGTAATCTCAGTATCTTTCTATATATTTTCTCTAATGCAACCTGCTATCTTCTTTGCTTCTTTGACCATCATGGCACATTGAGCAGACGTTCTTATCGAGCTTTTTCCCTGTGAGGCACAGGTCTTTCTCTTGAATGATTACAGCTAATTTATAACCCATCAAGGTATATGAGAAATTCAGATGGTTCCTCCCAGCGATAAGAGACCTTCCAGAAACAATGCCTTCGGAATTTATCTGAGAACAGAACTGACATTACCAGATTTTTCAGTACCATGCTGCCAGAAGCTGTTTAATATTTTCCTATATGCCAGCCACCCTCACTAGGTCAGCAGGCCCTAATTAGACCTTACTGGTCTAATTACATAGTCTTATATTTTACTTATTTACTTTCCCAAAGTCAGTTATTCTCTAGAGGATCTCTTCAATCTATTGCCATACTCATGTCACCTCAACATTTATCCATAGAGAGAAACTAAAACGGAGCCTTCTAAAATGTTGACAGGACTGTAACCAAATTTTAAGTCATTGTGAATAAAGAACCAAAGTATTTAGCTTCTGTTAAATCACGGATATACTGAAGTCCAGCTATCAAGAAAAAACATTGGAAACTATAGCATAAGCCATACAAGGCCACTCAGCATTCTTCTAGATTCATGATGGCAAAAAACTGGTTTTTTGAAACACACAGTTGTCTCCTTGAAAATGACCAGCTGTTTGGAAGAGTATCATTTTCAAAAAAGGACATGATTATTGTTACTAGTATAGTATTAAAAAATGACTGTGTTCCTTGAATCCGTACATGGAAGAAGGACTCCCATAAGTGGTGTGGGGGGAGCTGAAGAGTAAGTGCAGCACCTAATCCAGAGCTAGGAAGATGGGAGGCTAGAGACAACGTGCAACAGTTGCTCCCAGGACAGCTAACCAGTCTGCAAAAGTATTTCTTGGCTGATATATTTAGCATTATCTTGTGTAGTTGCGAAAAAGGTTGACATTGGTGACCAGTGAAAGCTGAACTAGCATATACTGTCCTGTTAAAACATATGCCCTCAATTCACAAAGCTTTCACACCCCACATCCACTCAACAGTTCAGTGGCTGGTGCTTCTGTCTAAGCTGAAGGTTAGAACAACTCAGCTTCCTCCTACACCTGCGAGTCAAACCACTGTGCCTTAACTGCAGCTCTGCCTTCCTCCCCGTATGTATTCCATGTTGCATAAATAATTAAACATCTACTAGGATAGACACCAGCACTCAGAGGTTTCACCCAAATACTGGGTGAGTCAGGTTTAGCAATAGCAGTCGTTTTTTATTTCTTCATGGTAGCTGGTGCAGCTGTGTTTTGACTTTCAGCTGGGAACAAAACTGATAACAGGAATGTTTTTAGTTACTGCTTGAATGTTTTACTCTGACCAAGGACTTTGTGAGTCTCATGCTCTGCCAGGGAGGAGGGGAGGCTGGGAGGAAGCAGGGACAGGACACCTGACCCAAACTGACCAAAGAGGTATTCCATACCACAGCACGTCATGCCCAGGATGTAACTGAGAGTTACCTGGAAGGCTAGTTCTCTGGGGGGTTGGAAGAGGTATTCGGTCAGTGCTCAATTGGGGTGGGGTGAGTTATCTGTCAGTGGTTGGTGAGATGCTGTATTCTTTTCCCTTGTTATTTCCTTTATCATTATTATTATTGGTGGTAGCAGCAGTGATTTGTGTTATACCTTAGTTACTAAACTGTTCTTATCTCAACCTGTGGGAGTTGCATTCTTTTGATTCTCCTCCCCATCCCTCTGGAAGCAGGGGAGGGCAAGAAAGGGGGGTTGAGTGAGTGAATGAGATGCGTGGCTGGGTTTAAACCATGACAGTCAGACAAGTTTTCTCTCAGTAATCACCAATACAACTGGAAAACAGAGACAGATTCACACCTGGCAGCATGCTGTGCACAGGGGTGCAACCAGCTTTATGATTGCATTGTGATTGTTCTGAGGTCACAGTGTTTCTCTTTTCCATAAAATACTTAAACAGCTAGTGAGAACAGACAAGTGACTGTGTCAACAGTTGTGAGAACGCTTGCCTGAGAGGTGTGAAAGCTTTATTACAGATTCAAAGCTGTAGAGTTTCAATGGGACACCTAAGCAGACTTCTCCCATCTCTTTCCGAAAGTGTCTTACAAGAGAAATGCAGGTTCATGGCCTTCAGGAAATAAGAGAACTCCATTTGAGCAGTTGCTCTAATCCTAGTTAGAGGGTTAACTCTTAACTAGTTGCTCTAACATCTCCAACTGTTGACTGCAACCCACATTTACTTCTTATTTTTGTAAATTATGTTAGCACTGAATGAAATTATTTTGGGTGGGTGGAGATATTCTCTCCCAGAAAAATGTTACAAATTGTCATTTCATTCACCATTATCTCTTTTTTGATCAGATACTCAACCCAGAATTCAAATTTAACCCTTCTACTGCTCATTCATCTTCCACCCTCCCCCATCAAACTAGCAAAACTGGATTCAGATTTATTAGCCAAAATTCAAATCTATTAACATAGCTACTATACAAGTAAGATAAAAAATCACTAGAAAAATTAGTAGATGAAAAACAAGTAGAAATGAAAAATTTCTAACTGATACAGGATAGCCACGTAAAACACTTTTTAAAATTCATGTTTTCTAAGAAGCATATGAACAACACAGGACAATCAGCTGACAAAGTAAGGGATAAAAAGCAGACCCAGTGTGAAAACTAATTTGGACAATTGCAAAGCAGAATTCCAGGAACTGCAGAAAAGGTCACAGATAATTCCTGCAAAAAGCCCCAATGTATGTAAATATTAAATACCATTTTTTAACTGCAATATTCAAGAAGTGTTCCTTCTGTTCAAGTTGGACAAAAATGTTAGTAAAGTGGCAATGAATATGTGTGTGTTCTGTAATTCCAGTAATACACAGCCTGAAAAAAAAAAATCATTTATTTATTTATTGAAAACTTCTGCCCTGCATCAAGGCAGGACTTTAATACTTTGAAGGGAAATCAGCACAGAGGGAAATGACCCAAGACGGTGACTAGGAGAGATTAAGACTGGTGATCCAGAAAGACCTACATATATTTGATGTGAACATAAGTCCAAAGGGGCAGTAGCTATTTAAGGGAACAAAATAGAGAAAAGGCAAAGTAAAAAAAAAATGTAAAGAAAAGTAAAGTCATTCTGACTGATAGTGAAATGTATCAGGTTGCTCACAAGTATTTCTCAGCATGCCCTTCGGGGTGAACCTATCATCAAACTTGAAAAAACCTTAAACATTATTGTCTGAAGTTTGCTATTTAACATAAAGCAGAAGCTCAGATGCAGCTTGGAATTTCTCACAGGACACAGAGGCGTTTTAGACAGTGGTGTTACATACTTGATACAGGGAAATTATGCATCTTCTTCAGTATTATAACCTCCCAAACACTGTCCTCCCACAGTACATACCCACGTCTTGACAGATGTGAAATGCTGCACTATCTAAGAATGTACTCATATGCTGGAATAAGTCCAAGCACAGAGTTTCTTTACCTCCACAACTGAAGAGATTGCTATAATAGTTTTTTGCTAGTTAATAACAAATAGCTCAACTAATGATGACTACTAAGAAGGACTAAAAATCTGGAGAGGGGCTTTTGACAAGGGGTTGTAGGGACAGAACAAGGGGAATGGCTTTAGCCTGACAGAGGGGAGACTGAGATGAGCTCTTAGGCAGAAGGTCTTCCCTGTGAGGGCGCTGAGGCCCTGGCACAGGGTGCCCATAGAAGCTGTGGCTGCCTCATCCCTGGCAGTGATGAAGGCCAGGTTGGACGGGGCTTGGAGCAACCTAGTCTAGTAGAAGGTGTCCCTGACAGTGTCAGGGGGTTTGGAACTGGATGATCTTTAAGGTCGCTTCCAATCCAAGTGACTCTATGACTCTGATTCTATGACTAGCTGAATGGACTACCCACTGTAACACAGTGCAGCTGCACCTTTGCATCCACTGATGGTCACAATTTCAGAAAGTGGTACTTAATTTCACCCACTGCAAATGGAGCCCTTCAGCTTTCAGTAAGAGATATTCATTTGTTCCAAGCTTTCTCTTGAATTTTTTACAGTGCAACATTTCACATGGTGAACTCCACTAACATCCATCAAACATCATGGAATTGGAAGGCAACAGACAATTCTTAAAAATAAGCATATCTTACCATTCACTAAGCAAAGTAATTTTCAGCAAAAGTTTATCTGTTGAGAAAATACCACTCCTATCAGGAAGTCAGGAAGTCAGTATTGGCTTTCAGCTGCAGCATTCAGGCATCTTTTCTTTTTCTTTTTTTTTTTTTTTAATATAGAAACTTTTTATTTTTTGCCTGCAGTTAA
>NDXB01013610.1:50888-62734 GCA_002631895.1 Agapornis roseicollis
AAAAAAAAAAAAAACCAACCCTGAGTCACATACAAAAATACTGCGTAGAAATTGGAAAAGCACATTGCAGATTGTTCTGTTGTGTAATCACTGTGAGGGTACTATAATGTAGCAGTAGGTGTGGTGGTTCTTTTACTGAAATTGCATTGATGTGTGTTGCAGCTACAGCAGACCATCACGGTGCTGCCACCTTCTGATATATGCTGCTCACTGCCTAAAGTGATTTATTCCCATTTTATAGCACCTGAAAAACTGTCCATGAAGTAGTGAAGCTCTGTGGTTTTAACTTCATGAATAACCTGAAAGATTAATGAGCACATTGCTATTTTCAGATGAACTATGTTTCCAGATTTCCAAATGTCTGAAACAAAATTTCAGGTTTTGCTGAGACTTTGTAACTTAACAGGTTTGATTATAGAGATTTAAAATTCCTGTACAAAGTGTGATTCAGCTTTTATTGGCAAGTCAAGTAGGCAGGCAAATTTTTGTTTGTTCTGTTGTTCAGATATTGCTGTATTTATTTGTTGATTAGCTTGATTAGAATACATTTTCACTGAAGTACAATGTTTGGACTCAATAATCTGAAAGGTCTTCTCCAACTGTATTAATGCAATGACTGTGTATTTGGTCTGTCTTGGCACATATATATCACGTCATGCTGTCTTCATGCACTTTGGGAACTTAATGGCCATCTCTGTGAGCCAAGAACCAATGAGAGATAGTAAAGATGTTGGTCTCTCAAACATTTTCTGGATTTTGTCCAGCTAAAGCAGTAAATAGAGAGGATATTAATTCAGCTGTTGTTATTGATAAAGATAACAACAGACTATTATCTTTTTACTCTTAAATATTGATTAAAAGGCTTGGTAAACCAGGCTATAATCTGGTTGCATTATACTGCAGATCTGGCCCCACAAATGTTATTGCAAACAAGAAAAGACACAGAAGTCAGGCTTTTGCTAAAGAGGAAGGCTATCAGCACTTTTGAGTGCGAGGGTAAGAGGCACCATTTACATAGGGTAAGAGTCATTCACACAGGGGCTGGTGTCTGAAATAGCACACTGGTGTGAATTTTCTCTGTGCTGGTTTGAGCTGACCTGGTCCCTTACACCCCATGCATAAGGGAGCACATCGTAGGAAACAGATAGAAGCATGTGTCTGCTGCAAAGGTTATGTATCTTTCAACACAGCTCCTTTGAGCCAGGGAAGAAACAGTTGCATTCCAGATGTGACATGCCAGTCTTATTTTTAGGACATAAAATATAAAAGGCAGAAAAGAGCAGGCAGAAGTACAGGAGCCAAAGGTGCTGTGCAATTAAATAAATAGCAGTATGTCATAGGAAATCCAGCAGGAAAAAATGCAATTTCTAAACAAGAATCTCTCAGAGCAGATGAAAAGAATAATAAAATATTTGTTAATGTGTCTGAATGGCTCTCTTTAAGACCAATATCTGGTCTTTTAACCAATGAATGGGTTGTTGCATCCAGTTTCCATGCATTTCATTCTGTTTTCCCCCATGAGCAAGCTAAGAGAAGAATGCAGCTATTACATTTTTCCAAAGCAACCTTCATATCTGATTGCATCTGCATTTTAATGTGTGTTCTATTCTGATCAAATCAGACAATAAGAAAAGCTTTCAAATCTGGTAAGACATTCTCCAGTAGGATGGGAGAATGATAGTGGCATGTATAACATCTTCATAAGCAAGCTAGGAAGATTTTATCTTGATAAAACTAGTGTGACATATTTTCAAAACTGATTAGGAAATCAATAGCTCACTGTGAAAATAAAAGCACATATCAAATAGGATTTTGCCAGGGTTAGCCAGTTTTGGTACTCCTCAATATTTTCATTAGTAACTTGCATAATGGAATAGAAAATATGCTTAGGTTTTTAGAAAAAGCAAAATAAGGAGAGATCAAATTATTTTAAAAACATATGCTTTGAAGGTAAAATGTTCTTGCCTAACTGGAGAAAAAACTGGAAAAAAAAAAGTCTTTCAAGAAATAGAATGTGTTATACTGAGACAGCAATAAAACAAAGATAAATATGTTGAAGGTCTTATTTGAGCTTGTTCTGGTGCCAGGTACTACATTTTGAGAGCTGAGCAGACCAGGCAAATAAAGTCATAAGGAAAATAATGATAGTTTAGGAAGAATGAGTTGGAGGAACCATCTGGAAAACCTGATATAGCGTAGCCTAGCCTAATAGTGAATACACTATAGTCTATCAATGAAGGCATAATAATAGTCTTTAAACCACAAAAAGGTGCTAAAAAGATAAAGTAAATCATTCATTCCTTTTGTCTATAGCAGAAATGAAAAGTATCGGGTGCATACTGCAGGAAGAAAGACTGGAGAAAGAAATTACTAGAAGATGAGAAACCTCAGGCATAGACTGCCTGGAAAGCATGTGAAATCCCATTATTTAAGTTCTTAATACTGTTAGACAAAATGGAAGTATAAAGATGGTGACTTCTTTTGATTCTCTGTTGGACAACTTTTCTACGATTGTATTGAATTTGATAGGTTTTTATGGGAGAAATACTTTTAAACATTATTACCTGCTTTGGCATCTAAATAAGCAGAAGAGTGTTTAATGACATCTAAGGAGGTTAATGATATTTCACAGCTTGTGGTTCATTGAATATTACTCTGTTCTTGAATGCAGTAATTCAAATATATGGTCTTTGCAGATACAGTTGAATCCAATACAGCTTCAAATCTCATTTGAGTAAATGGAGCTTGAGAATTATTTTTAATCATGTACTACAAATCTGAGACTAAAGAAGTATCCTCACATGGTTCATTTTAGGTTTAAGTAAACTTTAGGTTTACTGTTTTTGAAGGAGTATCAAGCAGCAAAAATATGCAAGAATTATGAGATAATGCCACTTCAGGATAACCTTGCCAAGAAATAATGGTTGTGTATCAGAAACTTAAAGCAACCACATTTATGTACCACACTGTGAGTGTCAAGGGAAATCACAAACATTCATGTCCAGACGAGGAAACATTGATCATGTCAGGTCATGTTGTGAGGGTGACTTATTTTGGTGCATTTGATGATTGATGCAGATTCTATTATTCCATCTGTTGGCTCAGGACTGCACTATTACTGAATTATTACAATTTGTTTGTTTGGATTTGAGCCTTCTCATTGTATCAGGGAAACATGACTTTTTATTTCTAGCTGATTATGAGTTTCAGCAAATCTATATTTCTGCGATTTGCCGTGTGCAAAATAGTCATCTTGGAATACAACCCTTCTGCAGACAGTGATATTCATTATTTTTTTTTTTTAATATTACTCTAGAAACTGCCATAGAACTATGATTCACAGGTTTTATGCTTATATATATATTAGTACTAACTGTCCACTTTATATTGAGTTTCTTACATACGTGTTAAATGTTACGTATGTAGTGTAATAAAGGAGAACACATGGTGGAGGGCAAGAGCTCACCCTAACAGCTATATACAAAAAGAGGGAAATGGAGGTCTCCAATGTGGAAGAACACCATCTTTGATTCCTTTGACACTAAATTGCTAATTTGTCATATTTGTTACATCAGGTTTAAATATACCCTAAACTATGACCCAAAATCATTAAAAGCCCAGAATCTTGGTTCAGTAAATTTTGTCTTCCTGTCTTCTCAAGTCCACAGAAATGCTACCTCTTTTGGTAACAGAGTCCCATTGTGTCTACTTCAAGGTAGCTTATAGATAACCTTTGTAGTCTGGAGGAAACTCAGAAGCATGAATATGCATCTTATTTGCCAATTAAAGTTTTGAAGTTCAGTTACTGTACAATGTGCAAATAAATATGGACAAAAAGGAAAATTAAACACTCTGCTAGTAAAAAGCTATAGCTTTTAATTCCCCTGGGTTTAGGATGCATATCCTCATCTTAGGAAATCCTGCAGAACTGAAAAAAACTGTGCTTCTCTATAGACATGTACATTTGTCCCAAACTTCAGTAAGGACAATATATAAGGAAAAAGTCAAAAACAAATGGGCTTACTTCAAGGAGAACTTGGTTCATATTTCTCTGTCATGAAAGCTTAGATATGGCAGATGACTTAGAAAGCACAACAATCTACTCTTGCAATTCTCACATTTTGTGAGTTTGTTTTATTAGGTCATTAGTTTTAAAGTCATAATACTAGATAAGAGTCTTGGTTCCCACTAAGAAAAGTTTTTTTGGCCTTTGTGCTTACAGTGTAAAGCTTGAATTTGTGAGCTGCAGAAGTAAAATAGAGAATCCTGACCACATTACTTGGTCTAGCAATTATCTTTCTCACTGGTTTCAGAGGAACTGAAAGGGGCATTCTCACCTCATTGGGGCACAGTGATACAAACTGGAGACAAGAGGCCCACACAGAAATACCAAAATTTCTGTTTAAATATAAGACTGTGAGGGTGATTGAACACTGGAACAGGTTGCCCTAGAATGGTGGAATCATGTCCATTCTTAGAGACAGTTCAAACCCAACATAGAATTATAAAATCATAGAATAGTTAGGGTTGGAAAGGACCTTAAGATCATCTAGTTCCAACCCCCCTGCCATAAGCAGGGACACCTCACACTAAACCGTGTCACCCAAGGCTTCATCCAACCTGGGCTTGAACACTGCCATGGATGGAACACTCACAACCTGTCTGGGCAACCCTTTCCAGCATCTCACCACCCTCACAAGAAAGAATTTCTTCCTTATATCCAATCTAAACCTCTCTTGTTTATAAGTTTGAACCGGTTACCCCTTGTCCTGTCACAACAGTCCCTAATGAAGAGTCCCGCCCCAGCATCCCCATAGGCCCTCTCCAGATACTGGAAGGCTGCTAGGAGGTCTCCACACAGCCTTCTCTTCCCCAGGCTGAACAGCCCCAACTCTCTCAGCCTGTCTTCCTATGGGAGATGCTTCAGTCCCCCGATCATCCTTGTGGCCCTCCTCTGGACTTGTTCCAACAGCTCCATGTCCTTTTTATGTTGAGGACACCAGAACTGCACACAATACTCCAAGTGAGGTCTCACGAGAGCAGTGTAGAGGGGCAGGATCAGCTCCTTTGACCTGCTGGTCACGCAACCCAGGATACGGTTGGCTTTCTGAGCTATGACTACACACTGGAGGCTCATGTTAAATTTGTATCAGCCACCAACCCCAAGTCTTTCTCCGCAGGGCTGCTCTGACTATCTTCTCTGCTACAGACCTCAGCAACCTGCTCTGCCCATCGCTGCTATAAGCACAGGTTTTGAACTACACGGTGTCCTGAGGCCTCTTCCACCCTCAGCTGACCTCTAATTCTTTGTCTTTGCAGTCAAATTCATACTTTGTCACATGTCATCTAGATTCACAATACTGAAGAGAAAAAGAGTCATTGATTTTTGCTAAGACGAGTTGCATGTTCTTTCTTGGCTCTTTGGCTATGCAAAAGCAAAAGAATAAAGAAGGACAGGACACCATGAAAGGATGCCAAACCTTCTCTTTAGCAGCTTTTTCCCATTCAAGGAAAGATAGAAAAGGGCAAAAGTATTGGAAAGAAAGAGTGAAAAGTACCAAGACTGCAGTACTGCTTTTCCTCAAGCAAGAACAAGGAGGTATGAGAAGGAAGCTTGCCCCCACTGTGCATGGTAACTGCTGTTGTCAAATTCTGAACAGTTCTCTTAGAACTGTGTTTAGCTGAATCTGGAGAAGGAGGCAAAGAAAGTAAAGAAAACATCAGGCTCATTTACACTGTTTCCCAATTGACTCTTCAATTTCCTATCATGCAGTCCTTAATTGCTCTTTGCTTTGACCTTTAATGCAATTCTCAAGCACTAAGCTGATCAGCATCTCTAGATTGACTCAGGAAGATATGAGTACTTCATGGTTGCTTTAGTACTAGAAGAGCCTTTTGAAGTGTTATGTTTCATCTCAAAACAACTTCAAATATAGTGTCTTGCTTGGACAGTGAGGAATGAGCCAAGAGATTTGTTTGTGATGCTGACCTTTGCTTTACTCGTTCTGAAATAAAATCAGGGTATGAAATAGGCAAAGCTCCATAGGCATAAAATAGACCATTAGGAATAAGTTACTACTTGCAGTTTCTTTATACTATAGTTTATCATGTCACTGCTGCAGGAATTCTAGTATGATTACAAGTCAGGCAACTTTATTGAAAAACTGGTGACCATCACCTTATTGCTTCTATCTCCCTGTTACTGAGACTGAGAATTTCTTGGTGCATAAAGTGTCTACAAAGGACTTACAGGGAATCATTATTGTCATCTTAGTTCCTTGCCATATGAAGGGAAGAATTGTGGTTGCTGCAGGAGCAGAAAGAGTGTGACACAATATGAATTTGAGATTTAGGCGTTTGAAAATAGATATAAATTGCTATCTTTTAATTATATATTACTTGCAATAGGGAGCAAAGCATTACTGAGTAGTTAAGGCATTTTACTGTCACTTGAGAAGCATAGTTTCAGTTCCCTGCTCAGATTTAAATCCCTGCATGACCTCCACTTAGTTGGGAGCTCTTAGTCCTTCATTCCTCCATCTATAAAAATAAGATGATAAAACTTCCCCTTTTCACAAAGATGGTATGAAGATACAAATATTCATGTAAGCAACCTCAACAATTTACCAGCTAGTAGTATAGTGCCACTTACAACATGTGGTTGTGCAACCAATTCAGTAAAGCAAGGCATATTATTACCTTCAGCTCAGTGCTATGTGTAATTCTTTTGTGACACCACCCCAGAAAGCATGTGTGTCTGCCTTCATGCAAGCCAGTCTAATCCTGAGTCTCTCTAATGCCTTTGGGAGGGATTATAGTGTAGGAAACCCAGAGGAACTTCAAGGAGTTCCTCATCCATATCATTGGTCATTGCTCAAGTTCCTCATCTTTATCAGTGATCATTGCTAAGTTGATACTACATCATTGTTTTTATACTAGAGTCATGGTTCCAAGGGAATTTGTGAGCTTCCAAGCAATTTGAAATAGTCACTGTGTCTAAAACAATTCCTCTAGAAACCAGAATAGTTTTCAGCACTCATATTGCTTGGGGCTGCCATCTTCTACTTTAGTACTTCAGATAATCATGATTTCTAATGGAGAAGAGCTGCCTGCGTGCTAAAAGAATATGGGAAAGTAAGAAGATGAAAATGAGAGTCAATAGGTAAAGAAGTGAGGTAGCCTGAGAGTACTGGGAATTGAATAGTTTAAAAGAAAGTCTTTGGCCTTAGAAACTTTTTACTGGCTTCTAGAAAAATACAACAAACTACAAAGAATAGCTGTGTAAACAATAACAACAACAAAAGTAATAATAATAAAAAATCCTGCATACATATAGTGATCAAAATTAAAACTAAAAAATGTAATTATAGCAATGAAAATTATATATGCAAATCTGTACCTTTTTCAGTGCTAACCCCTAGTCACCTTGTTTAAGATACATTGTATGTCAATGCTGAGCATTTACTTTATGAAGATGTAAAAGTCTACACAAGCAGAAGGCCAAGGCAAATCTGGTCAAAATGTTTTGAGCAAATAAGGTTATTGCTCCATATGAAGAAGACAAAAAAGGGAGTTCTAGCTCATGTTTTGTTCCAGATAGTCACGTAACTTTCCATTGTTTACTTTTCCAAGTGTTAATACAGCAGCCTGAAAAAATGTTAAATAATTATAGTAAAGATTGCATATGCTTAAGTTTTCTGGCTCATGATTTTCTGATTTTGTTTTCACTTTAAAGTGTGTATAGCTTCTGAAATGATTAACTTATAAATTTGTAAGCTTAATAGGAATGCTTTTAGGTATTTCTTACAGCATAGTCAAATCATGTAAAATGATTTCATATGCTGGGCAACAACATCATCTGTCATGTCAATACGTCTTATATGAAATCTTTGCGTTAGCTGGATTTCTACTGTTGTAAAGATTTTACTCTTCCACTTGCTGAAAGAAGGATTCATTTCATGGAATCACAGGTAGTTTGGGTTGGAAAAGAGATAAAATCTCATCTAGTTCCAACCCCCTGCCACAGGCAAGTTCTTTCTGCTTGCTATGCCGTGGCAGAGGAAGAAACTGCACCATATTGCTCACTGAGCAGCAAGTGTGAGGCCATTTGCTGCAAACACCTTTTATTTCTTGTCTGAATAATATATGAAAAATGTTTCTTACAAAATTTTATTAAAAGGTAAGTAAACAATAAATAAATCTTGAAAGCGATGAAGAATTATAAAGAAATAAATCAGCTAAAGTAGAAATACTGTTTCTGAATTCAGAGCACATAATGAAAGTCTATGTTGTAGTCAAGGTGCTATTTATAGCTTATACATTCAGAGTTTACACTAGAAATGAGTTTATAATGGAAAGTATGTCGGGTTATGAATGTGCCAGTATCCTTCTTTCCAACAAAATCTAATTTGAGACATTTAAAAGGAGGTGTTTGGAGTAGAGGTCTAATGTTGAAGGCTTTTTTTTTTTCCTTTTCTTATAACCAGTTTGAAATCCTTCATAAAATATGTGTGCCAGTCCTTTTATAGTAAAATGAAGGTATTTTCTTGGCTCTTAAATAGCATCTGGCTTTACAGCCTTTGATGTCTTAGTTGTACAGTAAAATACACTAGCTCACACAGTAACTGTGTGCACATCCACAGCACATTCTCAGTTCCATCTTTGATTTGGCTTTATCCTTCCACTCTCACTCTGCTTCCAAGAGATGCAATCTGTTGCAACGACCCTCTGCTTTGTGCAGGATGGTCTGTTGATAGTGTTTTGTTGATATGATTTTTAGACTTGACTCATTGTCCATTCCTATTCTTCCAGTTGTTTCAGCAGGGAACCTGCGGTCTTTCCTGCATTTGCACTTTTGCCCTTACTGTCAAAGTCTAGACTACAATCTGTTTTGCTTAATACAGCGTTTGTACATTTAATGCTGCATTAACAGCTGAGGAAGAGCTGTATTCCCTTGTGTGACCCATGTAAAACACACCTCAAATAGCACTCGCAGTCAGATGCTCAGCCAAGAAGCGTTCCTCTCCTCTCCCCCAGCTCCTCGCAGGCAGTCTTGGAAGAAAGAAGAAAAACATTGCTCCCTCAATTGCTCTTCCCTTCCCAAAGAAGAGAAAGTATCACATTTCTTTAATTGTTTTTCCCTGCAGCACATCTGAGACACTCTGACTCCCTGCCAGTAAAATTCTTCTGGTATGTAACGGCAGGAACTATTCTATCTTGACATCAACAAAGATCAAAGCTAAATGCTGCAAGTTAGCCTAGAAGTGCAAGGAAAATCACCCTTGCTCTACATTTATATAAAACAGATCCATGACTATACCTCAAAAGACGTGTCATGTAAATTTCAGATGAAAATAGCACAGTTGAAAGGCATTAATTCTATGTAGTGTAATTTTTAGTGGCATGTTGGAGGTACAAAATTGGTCTTCATTAAATGGAGGTTTTATACCTATGCTTTTATGTCTATGTCGGATTTAATTAGAGCAACGATCTGATTTTTAACAAATAGATTTGTACTGTGTACTGCATGTGTAGTAAGACTAGATTATTATAAAGGTCATTTATTATATTTATGCTTTTCAGATTATTTCATTTTGAAGCTCATAAAAACAGTTTTTAAATAGTACCCAGTCTCAAACTGACCGAAACCCAAGGTTATTTCATAAGATTATTATAATGCATCAACCAATTAAACCATGGGGTTTTAAAAATGGTTTTGCTAATTTTAGTGGCATTTTCTTTACTGTCTTATGCTACAATACTAGCTATGGCCCCTAATATGACACATGTGAGAAACTTAAAATAACTGTTGTATATGAGTAACCCATTTTAAAAACAGATTAACCATTACATTGTAGTGGGGTGTGGGGGTGGGGGGGTGGGCATGGAGGTTGCACCTGCAACATGCTCAAGTCCATTGTGAGTTTCCAGTCCCAGAGAACAACAAGTTAAGTTTGTGAATAAGTATTGACTACCTGCCTGGGATCCATAACAACTGTGTAAGTAGTCATTCTTTTTTCAGAGCAGATAATAATGTGTTTTGATGCCTTGGGAGTAAAAAGAGAGAGAAATTATTTAATTGATGATTTTGTGTTTGGTAATTTCCTTCTCTTGAGTAGATATCTCTAGAAAAGTGATGACAAAATTCCTACATGCTGGTTTATTTTACCAGCTTTTACTGCTGCAATCATGTCAGCTAAAAGCATATCTTGTTTTATCAGAGTAGGTTCAACAG
The DNA here is from genome assembly GCA_002631895.1 of Agapornis roseicollis. Lineage (NCBI taxonomy): Eukaryota > Metazoa > Chordata > Aves > Psittaciformes > Psittacidae > Agapornis > Agapornis roseicollis. The sequence continues at coordinate 61,123 of NDXB01013610.1, forward strand.
CCAAAGTTTAAACAGTCATCCGTAGATACATATATATACTTGTGCATGTACATATGCAATGCTAGACATATGTAAATATGGGTACATATATATGTAGCATTGTACGTGTACAATGGGTGACCTAAGGTGGGTTTAACCCTTTTTTTCTCTTGTGGCTCATGCAGAAGGTCTGCCCTTCAGCTCACAACAGTAACAGGTACTGCAGCAGCAGATACCACACCATGACCAAATAGGGGAAAGTAGTTGGCTGGCTCCAGGCTTTCTGCAAGGCAGCCATAGGCACAGGACAGCAGGACTCGGGGTCTGTAGTTGCTACATAAGTCACTTTTCCACAGTGTCATGTAGACAGCTCACTGATGCAGCTGCACAAATGTAAGAAACCTGTGCATTCTGTGAGTCCACTTTGCTCACCAACTGCTATCAGTTATGCTCTTGGAGGCTTTTTTTCTGTACAGGTATGCCCTTGGAGGCTTTTTTTCTGTACAGGTATGCCCTTGAAGGCTTTTTTCCTTTACAGTTTTGCCTGCATTGGGACTGACTGTCAGCATTGCTCTACCTATCCAGCTACATCAACAAACCTTCTTCAGTGTAGGTTAAACCTAATTAGGGATTAGTACAGCTCCCAGTCTCTTGTTTGGTAGCCCTCAGGCAGTAAGGTGGAGCTCTGCTAGGGCTGGTTCATTGAAGCCTTCACAGGGATAGGTTTGGGTGTTTGGGGCTTTTTTTACAACCCCTGCTGTCTGATTCTTTAAAAAGTCTACCCTGGAAAAACAGCCTGGAGAATGGCATTTAGCCTGTGAGTCCTGAATTTGAATGTAAGTAAATCTGCATTTGACATCTGAGAAAGAAATTAAGCTGAGCTGACCCTACCAGACTGAAACAACTGGGTAAGTGACGGATCCTAGAACATCATCCCATGCCCTGAATGTTCTACAGTTTATGTAGCTTGGGAAATTTCTGCAAGTCACTGAGATGAAAGCTGGTTTAAGTAGAAACCCATATCTCAGTTAGCTTATTTGATAGTTTATGATCCTAGTTGAAAATGGCAGACCTAACTTGTAAAAGTAATAAGGAAGTGGTAAACCTTGTTGATGTTTGGTACAGATCTCTCATGGACTGACAAACACTGAAGGCAGGTGATATTGCATTCTGTATGGAAAAAAATGACAATTGTTCTGTATTGCATAGAATTCTGTAGTACAGACTGTGGCTTCTGAGCAGAAATGAGCAGAAATAACAACTTGACAGGGCAGTCTCTACTAGTTCCTTTTGTTCTCTTCCCTGTGGAGCAATGGGCTCAACAACCCTATCTGTTAGCACACCAAAGAGAAAACCAATCCTTTTTCCACTAGCAGCACTTTGTGGCAGGGTATCTCCACTCAGACCGTTTTGGAGAGGACTAATGCATTGTTTCTATTGCTTTTCAGTTCTTCACCCCAGGCCATCACTTTAAAACCCTTCTTTGCAATGGTAGGAGCTTACTATGGAAATTGTCCTGATGTTCTCACAGTTTGTCACTCTAGTCTCTGGGACAGGTACTTGAAAGTGTCAGTGAAGCTTCAGTAACAGGAAAAAAAAAAAAAAAAAAAAAAAAAGGGGAGAAAAGAGAAAA
>NDXB01013610.1:84461-119567 GCA_002631895.1 Agapornis roseicollis
AAAAAAAAAAAAAAAACAAAAAGAAAACCCCACAGCAAAGACAACCAGCATAAAAGGCAAACAGATCTAAGTGAGTGTACAGAAGGAAGATTTGGAACTAAACCAATAAGCCAGCCAGGTGACACTGAATTGACAGCTCTAACAGCATGGAAGCAAGTCCACTTACTGTCCTTGAAATTGGGATCACACTGAAGTCAAGGTTAGATGTGTAAAAAGTAATGACAACTAGAACAGCAGTGCTAACTGCATAGCATTCAGTGAGGTGGAAAATAAAACAGAAGGGGTATCGTGCTGCTGCCTGTGCTTATTGCTTAAGGTAGCAAGATACCCTTTTGCCTGCAGTATATGCCTGCTTTATTTGGCACCACTAAGTTACAGCAAAGATGACCTGAATAGTTTTGTGTGTTATCTGGTGTGGCTTGTCAGTTTCTGCAACTTGGGTAAACTGATTTTTAGTTACTTTAGTTTTTTTTGCATTATGTTGCCTTTGTCATCCATCTAATTGCACCTTGAGGATTCACAGAAAGCCACAGCCTGTCAGAAGTGATATTAGGGAAGCAGGAGTAAAAAAATGTGGCAAATTATTCTCCAGTGGTGCCCGGTTCTGTACTAACAGCTAAGCTGTTTTACAAGGCAAAATACGTCTGCAATGGTGAAAACCCCACCTAGCAAACCTTTCTCATCCTATTTTTGGCCTTAGAGCTGAGACCAGAGCCAATAACCAGGCTGTTGCCATCTCTGTTCCTAACAGAAGTAGCAGCTGGAGGTTGCCCAGCACATTCCTCACCATTAGTCCACTGTCTGAGGCTCTTGAATGGCAATGCATGTGGTTTGCCTTTGCCTCAAGCATGGATCCAAACTGGTTGTAGACAAATGATTAGTGAAGGATTATCTGGTGTTTGCAGAGTTTATAGTGGCTTGGCCATTCCCCTTACAAATTCTGTGGTGGTACTTCTAAAGAAAGCAGTTCTTAGGGAAAAAAAATTACTCTCTTCTTCAAATAACATGCAGGACTTTGTGGTAACACTCATGTGTCCCATCTTTTTCTTTCTTAAACTCACCTTTTAGATATTCCTACCATTTAGATACAAAGATAATTTTATCCAAAAAGAGCAGCCTCATCAGGAGCCCTGTAAGGAAAGCAGCAGCAGCCAGATCTGACAAGCCTGTAAAATAGTGTTGATCTCACCTTTCATGATCAGATCACCAGGTCTCAACAGCTTGTTTTATTAAGGTAACCAAGGAAGCAGCATTTATTCCTCATTTAAGCTGACTTTCACAGCAGTAAGTTGGAATGCTGAATCCAGAGCACTAAACATATTATAAATGAAGGGATTCTGGTTTGCTCTGTGTTTGAACATTTTTTTGTTTGTTTGTTCTGTGGGTTTTAACTCTTCCTCTGTCAACTCCAGAAAGACCAAGACCATTCATTTTGCTGTACTCCCAAAAATATGCAGTTAGGTGAATTTGGCCCTGATTCTCACTGGCTTCTGGATAATAAAGACTTCTTGGCTTCTTGCCAAAACCCAGTCATCTCATTTTTAATTCCAAATCCCTGCTGCCTGCATGTCTTCTAGACCAAAAAGAAACTATGCAGCATCCTCCAGCCTGGTATGTGCTTTTCCTTGAAAACCAGAGACTCTTTCTTCCTCCTCTCCTAGGTCTGGGAGCAGCAACAATGTAATTTTCTTCCCTTCTGTGTGGACAGAGAGAAGGCCTCATCATCTGTTTTTCTGTAGAAACGAATTGGGTCTTAGAAAACTTGAGGGTGGAGGCATGTTTCAAGCATTGAATCTCCTTTTGAGACTCCAGGGACAATGGAGATACTACAAGCTGAGAAAAACCATATTTCCCTTTCCCTGGTTCCCCTCCCCTCTATTCTTTACACTTGCTGAGATATAAGCCCAGGTAATGGCTGCTGCAAAGGGCCAGAGGAGGTGGGAAGCAGCCAGGAGAGAGATACGCCACTGCATTAGGACACTAATACTGAAATCAGAGGTGATAGTGCCCTAGGCAACTCTCCAGGTCTTGCTGGCACAGACTAGCTGTTGTTAGAAAGAGCAACTGTTAGCAGCCTGAGTCAGACTCTCCCTTCTGCCCCAGTCCTTTCTGCTAATATTTATTATTTCAGTATTAAAGACCCAATATAGTTGAGCTCTGATTCAGATGTCTTGGTAATAACCGCCCTAAAGCATAACATTCCTCCTCCCAAGGTGGACAGAAGTCTGTGGAACATCTTTGTCTCTGAAGGAAACAGGGAAATTAACCAACAAACCTTTCTGGCTGCCTTTACTTTCTTCCTTCTCCTTATCCTGTGGAAACAGTGTTAGCAACACTTTCCATGGTGCCTTGCCTCAGATCACCTCTGTCCTCAGATGCTCTCCTCTGAAAGGGGAAAGATGAGTTATTGGAGTAACCCTACCAGCGCTACTCACTCCAGGGAAGAAGGGAAGTATAAAAGAAAACCAGCTTTATGAAGCTGTGGATGATCTGCTTTGCAGTAATGATTTTTCACTAGGTAGGGAGGTCTCTTACTCAGGTGAAACAACTTGCTTGTTCCTTCTTGAGAAATCTGGTGCCCTGGCTAGTGTGTCCTGTGCAGGTATTAGCAACAGCATCTCCAGACAAAGAACTACACATTTGGGATACCTGTTTTCCTTAAGCAGATGCACATTTACCCTCAAGTTTGTCTTTGCAATTACCAGCCCTGACCTTTTTGCATAATCATAAAATGCTCCATACCCTGGTGTTACTTCTGCTGCTTACTGCAAATAGCATGGACAAGTAGTGAAGGCAGGCTGAAATTACAGTTTAGATTGATATATCATTTATTCAGCAGACCTGTCAACAAGACTCAGGAAGCTCAGGACTCTATGGAGACACTGCTGAACTACAGATTCAGATGCCATCCTGCAGCACAGGATCAGTTTCTCAGTGGCTTCTGCACTCAGGAGCTTAGACTTGGTTTTTGCTGCACTTAGAGAAAGACAGACTGCTTGAGCATGTGTAGAGAAGGCCATGGAGATGCTGCGAGGGCTGGAGCAGCTCTGCTCTGGAGACAGGCTGAGAGAGCTGGGCTGGTTCAGCCTGGGGAAGAGAAGGCTCCTTAAGGGGAGACCTTAGAGCAGCTGCCGGTGCCTAAACAGGCTATGGAAAACCTGGAGAGGAGCTTTAGACAAGGGTCTGTAGGGACAGGACAAGGGGAATGGCTTTAACCTGGCAGAGGGGAGACTGAGATGAACTCTTAGGCAGAAGTTCTTCCCTGCAAGGGTGCTGAGGCCCTGGCACAGGTTGCCCAGAGAAGCTGTGGCTGCCCCATCCCTGGCAGTGCTCAAGGCCAGGTTGGACAGGGCTTGGAGCAACCTGGTCTAGTGGAAGGTGTCCCTGCCTGTGTCAGGGGGTTGAAACTGGATGAGCTTTAATGTTCCTTCCAACTCAAACCAGTCTGGGATGCTATGATTCAGACTAAGCCTTAAAGTTAGGAATCACATTTCTGGGCAATTGCATTGGCTTTCTGAACACACCTAGGGAATGACAAAGTCTTTCTTTGCAATCTGTTATATAGAATGAGGTCAGTAGCTCTTCCTAGTGAGCAAAGTGCTGGTAATGCATTACTAGCTTGAGTCAGTGTCTTAGAGTACAGCAATATCTACAGAAACGCTGAGCTTGCTAAATCAATTTTGCAAAACACATGCTAGATGTACAGAAAGAAGGAAACATTCTCAGGTTTGGAGACCTCTGTTGACTGCCACTGTGAAATCTGTATTTTCCAGGATTTTTCCTGGGCAGTGCAGTCTGTCAAAGAAACCCCAGAAATAATACATGTATACAACTTTATCTTCATGACTATAGAGTGTATAGGATGGTCTCTACCTATATGAGGAGGCATTCCTGCAAACCAGTTTGCCGTTCTGCCTCTCTGGGAGTATACACACACAGTCATACTAATAGCTAAGTAAATAATAATATAGAACTGGTTTATGCACCTTACTACTGCATAGGTACAAAATGACTGCAATGAAATGATGCTGCAGACCTCATGTATAATATAGGTGGTTGCTGCTATGGCATTGACCGTATCCATTCTGTAAAAAGTAGATTGCAGACTAACTCTTGGTTTTGTTTTCTCCTTGATTCCTAGCAGAAAATGGACCCCGTCTACTTGTGGTAGCAGAGCAAGCTAAAATCTTCTCCCACCGGGGTGGCAATGTCACACTGCCATGTAAATTTTACCATGAACACACATCAACAGCTGGCTCAGGAGCCCACAAGATTCGGATCAAGTGGACCAAACTCACCTCAGATTACCTCAAAGAAGTGGATGTCTTTGTTGCAATGGGACACCACAGAAAGAGCTACGGAAACTACCAGGGCAGAGTGCTGCTGAGGGAAAGCAGTGAGAATGATGCCTCTCTTATAATTACAAATATAATACTGGAGGATTACGGGAGATATAAGTGCGAGGTGATTGAAGGATTAGAAGATGACACAGCAGTGGTAGCTCTGAATCTGGAAGGTAGGTAACATCTGAATCATACTTAAATTCAGATTAGTCAGTGTTTATGAATACCTACCTTTTTCTCCTAATACTGCTGATATTGTATTAACACTGGTAACAGCAAGCTGAGGACTGGGATTCATTGTGCTTTGGGGATTTTTGCCAGACAGCTCATGACAACAATCATAAATTAGAAGAACATTAGGACTTCTATAACTTCTATAACTTATGCTAGCCTATGGCATATTCTGTTTATGGTGAGACTTGGTGTGCGGGGAGGGAAAAAAAAAGTGATCAAACACAGTACAAAAAATTCCATACATCTTTAATGCCCTCCTATCACTTTACAAGTCATTGCATGCTTTTACAGTAAACTTAAAATTATATTAATATTAAATATTCCCCTAGCAGCCATTTTATGGTACTTTGGGACATTTTGGATTACCAAGCAATATAAATCATCTTAAAAAGAGGAAAAATGTTAAAGTAGTTTTCCAGAGACAGCAGTTTCGTTTTTTCCAGCCTTATAATTGCATAAAATAGAGCTCAGTATTGCCTGCCAAGACAACTCCTACATGTAGTGTGTAGTCATTTCTCTCAGCAATATTCTTCAAAACAGCAGACCACAGAGCATTATAAAAATTAGTGAAACAGGTTTAAAGAGAGCCAAATACTCAGCTTTCCTTTACTCTTAAGAAATTCAGATAATTGTTGAGAGGTATAATGCATATAAACCAACATTTGGCCTTTTTCCCCAAAGCACTGTACAGAACTCAGCAGTAAAATAAAAGTTGCCTGAAGCTGTCTCCCTTACCCTTATACTTACCAGCAGGTGTGTGTCAGAGAGAACTTTATAGAAATCACTTTATCTGTGAAAAGTAATTAGGAATAAAAAATACATAAGAATAAAATCAAACCTCTGGCTCTCAAACCATTAAACAAGTGAAATGTATGACTCTTTCATTGAGGGTTATTGTATATTATCATGGTTTTATAGTTACCCTGCACAATAAGACTGTCTGAGTGGTTCTTGAACCAAACAGATATCATGGGCTTAGCATATTCCTTTTCATCTATTCTTCCATTCCTTGTTAGAGGCTGCTGAAACCTTCAATTTCTGAATGCAGAAAGGCCCTGCAACAGTTTCCATGCCAGGAGGATAGTTGATTTAAGTTGTTTCACCTCACATAATTCATCTTTAATAAGAATGCATGCCAATCTTTGCACACTTACAATATAAAACTGAACACACACATGTCCAGTTTCACTTGTCTAAAACAGTTTTGAGTGAAAACAGAAATGAGTAGGAGGAAAAAGCATTTTACTTTATTTCCTGCTAGCCAAGGGCTCTCGTGTGTTCAGTCTTCTCATCACTCAGGCAGGCAATGCAGTGGTTGCTTGTTGCAGATGATGTTATTGAGATGAGCCACTGCAGTGAGAGCAGTTTCTGCTTGGAATGTTCAGCTTTCCTTAAGTGAAAGTAAAGCCATGCTGGGCTGCTAAGGCTGCAGGTAGGGGCCCTGTGACTGGGACACGCATTAAGAGGTGGATAGCCCCAGAGTGTTCCACCTCACAGGATGGTCTCCAGAGAATAAGGATGTAAATAAAAATGTGGTAAGTACAGCTATTGACTGCACCTGAGGAATATCAAGTGCCAGTCAGAAAAATGCAGCATCTGTTTTAGATGTGTTTGACCATAGCACATCTCTTTTCCTTTCACACTGTCGTGCAGCCAGTCTGCAACTCTCCCCTGGGTTGCAAGGATGCTCTGTAATTTGATAATATTCTTCTGTCAGTCTTGTTTCATCCTAAGTACATACCTCTGTCAGTCTTCAACATATTCAGATAAATAACTTCATAACTATATCAGACACTGAGATTTCCCTGTGTTTTACAGCATTATGGTATTTTGTCATTGTAAAAAGGTCAGACTCAGTGTAAAATCTTTAAATTCTTCATCACACCACACATCTGGATCAGATACTCATCTGTGCCACTTAGCATTACTCCACTGAAGCAAAAGTTGATTAGCTTTCTGCTCTTAAAAGCAAGGAGGTTCCAGCACAAATGCTTCCTGCTGTGCCAGGATTTCCTGGGGAAGGAGAGATGGCTGTAGTGGCAGATTGGGAAGTTTTGCCTAGAGCTTGGTACCTGTGCACATGCAGAGATCCACATTTGAAAGACAATATTTGATTAATACTAGAGTAAAAAAGCAGTGAGAAATCTTTCCTGCACTGCAGACAGTAAGACAACTGAAAAAAGTGAGATTTTCTACCTTTTGTACTGTGACAGTTTCGTGATACAGCACTAGACCATTGGATACAAGGTCTGGGTGCCACCTCCTGGTATACAGTATCCTCTCTAGCTTACTGCCTTGACTTGACTAAACAGTGTATGTCAACTCCAGCCCATTCTGTCCAAAACCACCACTTATTCCTGTTTTTCCCCACCTCCAATATCAGGAAATTCGTAAGTTTAGGAGGAACCATATTTTTTCAATCAAGTATGTTCCGATCTCTCTTCAACAGAAAGTTCATATATTTTAACCACTGTCTGGCTAACATAAGAAACAATTCCTTTTTAATTACTTCTGTCAGACGTGGGGCAGGTGTGAGACTGCATTTTTGATGCTATAAGGTGATGCATCCTAAACTGACAGGAAAATTTACTTTTCAAAACCTCACTGTAAAATATAGCTGTCAGATAAGACTAGTGAGTGAGTCAGTGTCAAATCTGCTTTTGACAATTAAATCCAGTGATTCTGGATTTAGAACTAGTACAATGAAGTTTTCTTCTGAAGTTATAATGATTAGAATGAACTTATATTTACAAAGGACATTAATAGCTGATAGATTATTTTCCTATATTTGCATGCCCCTGTGCTTATTTTTTCATCTCATCTGCAGCTTTATGTAATGCTGGCTTTACAGTTTCATGTATTTGAGCAATGAAGAATAGACCAAGAAAAAAAAAAAGATCATCTATGGAAATAAATAAAAATATATCAGCCCATTCCAACATTCTGCATCTGTTATAAACAATAAGGTTAATCTCAAAGTGGGAAGGATTTGCATCAATAGCCTGAGATGGTGGCCCTAAGGATGTTAATTGTCAGCAAGACAAAACCATTTATATCTGGGAATGCCCATTAGCAGTGCAAAACAGCTGATGGCTCCGATGTGAGCTCACTGTACAAACAGTATAGCTTTGGCATGTTAATATATCAATAGGAAAATAGTTGACCTCTACCTCAGTGGACCTTTTTTCTTCTTCAAATGTGGAGTGTTTTATTCTTATTAGACTCAAATACTTCCTGAGATCATCATTAAATAAACTGTTCATAATAATTGCATGCTTTTAGCTTTGAAAAAACAGAGGAATTAGATTGTCTGTTTATTGCGTACCTTACATGTTTTTGGTATGTTTTCTTCACTATTATTCAATGCAGAATCACACCATTTCCCCCTACACTAACGAGATAGTGCTGTCTAGTAGCTGGAGCTCAGGAGTAGGATTCACTTCCATATTTCACAGCCACCAGCTTGAAGATTTATTTGATCATGACATGACTACCATCCTGCTGCCCAGCTCAAAGTCTAAGGGCAGGAAAGTTGTGCTGGGCATGGTGGCTGCAAACAGTGTAATTACTACATATAGCAGGACATTTTTTATGATGTCTTTGTCACTAAACCATTTTCTTACTGAACTGGCCTTACTCTTCTCCTGCACATAAAATACGGATCATAAATTTTACACTCTGTCAAATGTTCTGAAAGTCAAAACTTTAACAAATTAAAGGCCTCATATGGCAGATAGGTATTGTTGCCCGAGTCATAAGCAAAGAAGGAATTGCCAGCTTATATTGAATTTTCTTTATGTTAGTGCTTTACTATTTTTCTTTCTCATGAATACTAGACGTTGTAATAGATCTCACTAGGTCAGATCTGTGTACCTCAGCTTCCCAGCATGTAAAGTTTTCAGCTCAGATATGCTGCTCAGGGACAGATTTTGTGTACTATTCCTTCATAAGATTCATAGGCAAAGAAAATGGAACAAGGCTAAACTGCCCAAAGCAGATTTTTACCCTATTAGAATTTTTTGTAATAGTTTCAGTCTTCAGGGAGAGACTATAACTGAACACATAACTTTTGCAATACTGGCTACAAAATAATTACTTTTTGCAGTACTAGGAATGTGCAGGTCTATATAAAGCCACTAAAAATCTCTGTAGAAAGCTACTTCTAGATAGATGCCAACTCTTTGAGTGGCTCCACATGAACCGAAAATCTCATCAGGTTTTATGACCTCGCTTAGAGGTATATTAGCTTTTATGTCCAAGATAGAGCTAGAAAAAGAACAGGTACCTCTTTCATAAACAGACTTTGTAGTTCAAAATAAATCAAACAAATCTGCAAGCTTCATATAAGCAAATTCTTCCAAATTGGTACAGAGATCATTTTCTAATCTAGTCACTTACCTTAGGCTAGACATAAGGAATGGGGAATTTGTGGCTGAAACCAGCATGAATTGGTTGAAACCAACCAGCTGAAACCAACTGTATAGTGTCAACAGCTGGAGAAATAAGATTCAGCCTGATATTGTTATCTCGTATTTGTTGCTTCTGTGTATTTCCGTTACATTCATAAACAAAAAGCCATTTTAAATATCCTTTGCGTGACAATGTGTTGTACTGTCTACTACAAAACTGATTTTATAGGATAACAAAAAAGCATTTGTGGGTCCCTGGAAGGCCACACAAAGTCCTGTGGCAGACAACGGGGGTTTTTCAAGAGTAAGTAATGACAGAGCAATGTAATTCCTTCTATGAAAGGGTAACAGGTCTCTGCAGTCACAAATGTGTTTTCAAATGCTGTGAGAAATGATATCTGAAAGATTCAGGTGAAGTAAAAAGTTTAAAAAAATAAAAAAACAGGGGCAAAAAAATGACCTGGAAATTATGAGTGAAAAGCAAATGCTAAAAGAATTAGTACTAGTTACCCTAAAGACAGCAAGAAAACATAACAGTTTTCAAATTTTGATAAAGGCTGTAAAATATGTTAACCATCTGCCCCCAGTGCAGTGTGAATCTAGTTCATATGCCTGTGCTTGTCAGAAGTAAGCAGCCACACTGACAGCTTGGTTGTGGGATGCTGCTGGCTGGAGGGACGCAATCTCAAGCTTCAGTTTTGTTTCTAGGGAGACTGATACCTACTAACAGCTAGTGGCCCACCCTGTGGGTGGATGGTCAGTCCTGGCAAACAGAGCAATTGAGTCTCAAGGAAAATGAGAGATTTACCACTTTTTACAGAATTTCAGAAACACAGCATGGAAAATTTTGCCATCAAGTGTATGTACCTGCCAGCATAAAACTGTACCCTACAGTATAGCATATACCAAGCCCTACTGTTACCCTGTGTTTATACTGGCTGCAAGAAAACATACTTTTCTGTTTGGGCTTGAACTCAAGGAAGCTCATTTCTTTACCCTGGCTGTGAAAATACTTTCTTTTTTTTTTTTTTTATCTTTTTCTCCCATATGTGTCAACAGNACATATTTTTTGGGGTTGAACTCAAAGGAGCTCTTTTTTTTTCCCTGGTTGTGAAAATATTTTTTTTTTTTTTTTTTTTATCTTTTTCTCCCATATGTGTCAACAGAAATTTGTGTTATTTTTTTCGAGCTGTGAATACTCTTAAAACTGCTAATTGTGTACGGTGCTGGCTTAATAGACACCCATAAATTGCTATAGTGGTTGGGCTTTCTAAGCTTATTTCCTCACTTTGTTGTCTTGGGTAACCGTTACAGCTTCTTGCACTGACAATGTGTCTGGAGCTACTGAGTAATTGCAAAGACCTTGCACAGAATTGTAGGATTACCTGCATATAAGGTCTGAAATAGCTTACGGAAGGCACACAAATAGCATCTCTTTTGTGTTCCCTAAAAAACACAGTGACTGAAGCAAAGCTGTATGTTTGTAGAATTGAATGTAAGGCATATGGAAGTACAGGTGTGAGTATGGGGAGGATATGTTATGCATCCAGTTCTTATGTTCTTAATTGGTTGAAATCCTAATTTCCATTGCAAAAGTAATTTTCTGGACTGTGATTGCATTGTCACAGATGCATGCAGCAAACATCATCTAGCCTTCCTCTTTCACTAACAGATTTATTCTCCACTGAATTGATGTGTCTCAAGTTCTTCCTCTCTTGATGGGAGGAAAGGAGGTCCAGGGGCAGGACCTATTTCAGAGAACTGTGTGTCTGGGAGAGGAGCCACACTGAGAAGTCTATATGGTAAATTAATATTCCCCATTCAGGCTCCACAGGTGGCTTAGCTGCTTCCTTAGGGTAGGGAGCTGAATCACGAAGGTCAAGTTAAGATTCCTCAGCTCAATCTTCCCACAAACTAATTTGATTCTAACCACCAGAGGCTAGGAGTTTTATCTTTCTCCATTTTTTATGCTGAATTTGTTAATGTTTGGATGTGGGTGTTTTGTCTGGAAGTGGTAAAACACAGGGTTGGATTTAGCAGTTTGGGTTCAGTTGGTAGTTCAGGAACAGTAACTGGCCTCAGGACAGCTTTTGTCCATTCAAAACCAGATGGGATGGATTATCTTTTGATGGGTTATAAGATCCAAGACTGAAGAAGATTCTTTGCAATTAACTAAAGTTCAGCATTGTTAAATTGTAACAAAGGGAAGATCAATAGTAAGATCTAACTATGAATTTCAGCTAGATTTTATATGGGAATTAAGAAAAAAGAATAAATTAACAAAGAGGAAAGGTAACACAAGGCTACACAAAACACATACCCAGTGAATTTTGCCCTATAGAATCACCATCTGTAGAGTCAAATTAATGCTAATCAGTTGCAGGCTTGTACTGCAGATGAAGTCAAACAAAAATCAGCTTCCATGCAATCTATCCCAATATAACCGAAAGCCAATATTGCAGCCGTGTGCATATATATGTTATTAAAACATTATGTCCAAAAGTGTCAAATTCAAATAGATTTGTAACAAATTTTCATGCATATTTAACCCATTTTAAAAAGTTATTGTGGAAACCTTAAGGACTCATATTTCTTTCAATCATTTCCAATTAATTTTTGCTGAGTTTTTAGAAGTATGTCAGTTCAGATCTTGACTAAAAAATACTCATCTCTGATGATTTTAGTATGTTTTTTCCATGTGTATGCAAATCAGACACATGTACTGGACAAGGATCTGGTTGTCAAGGGAAGTGGTTCTGGAAAAATAATAAGTAATGGATTTCTAATGAAGTAATAATGCTTGAAATCCTCTGATGTTTGCTACATGTTTAGTATAGCCAGTGATATTTGTATCCAGTATCATTGAAGGGGAATGAATAATTTTTTATAAAAGAGATGAGGAGGAGGAAGGAAAACAGGAATTCAGAAAAATATGAAACATCTACAGCTTCTTTAAGAATTACAGTTAACAGCACATGTTGCATTATATTACATTCATGCTTTATGGTTCAGAACAGCTAATAACTCAAAAAGCCCTTTAACAAAGAATTTACAAAAGGAAAGATCCTCAGCAGACACTCTAGTTAATTGCCAAAGGAGAGCAAAATACTGTTTATTATTACCCTGCCAAGTTTACATTTGTATGCTTTATTTTCCTGGACCAAGTCATTGAGGATTAGTAATAACAAAAATTTTATTTAACAAAAATAACACTTCCTGGACAATAGAGGAGTGAGGGAGAAAAGGGGATGAAAGGAGATGTTAAGATAACAGTGGCATAGACACCAAAATGGGTTTAAATATTTGGAAAGAGGAATGGCTTAATTGCATGGCTGCAGTCTTGCATGAACCATAATGTAATATCTGTCTCCTACGCTACATTGCCCTAAAGGCAAGGAACTTGTTACAGGTGGGAGAATTCAACATTTATACCAGTGTAAAGTTTTTGGCTCATCTCATGTGTTATTTTATCTTCAGTCCCTCTGCATCCTACAGCACTTAGTTCCACAGAGATGCTTGAGAATAAACATTCTGAGATCGATTCTTCCTGATGCTGTTTTATTTCAGCTTATTATGAGACTGGGCTAAAGCCAGCTGTAAAATTTAGATCTGGGTTGAGTTTCTAAACCCTGCCAAATATCAGGGTGGTCTTATCTAAACTTTTATTTCCAGTTTCTCTCTTCTATCAGAACACAGATGGGGAGGTGGTTCTTCAGCATTTTCAAGTGATCTTTAACTACAGATCTTCTTCATAAAGCAAGCAGAAAGTATACTGTGGAAAAATATGTCAGATAAGAGCAATGACTTTTATTCAGTGTTGCTGCTGAGACAATTCTGGATATGTCCCCAGATTTTCCATCTCCACTTGGATGTCCTCCCTCTGAGAGGACATCTCAGAGAAAATCTCTCTGCCACATCTATCAGCAGTGGTTCACCACTAATGAGCAACAAACAGCGCTTTGGGCTTGCCTGTGGATGGTCCTCAGTGGTGGAAGGAAGTATTTATCAGGTCCATACTCCTTGCACAGTGGCTATCCAGCAAGCATCCTTTGCTTAAGCCAGAAGTGCTTTTGGCAGCCATGGGGCAGTGAGGATAGCTGGTGTCCCACATGGCTTCCTACTAGGGTTGTCTTTCTTTGCTGCATGCTGTGTGCTACATGACTTACCATCTGCATGTGGGGAAGCATGTCTTCTGCTCAAGGAACTGTGCTCCCTGATGCCCTCTACAAGGAACTCTCCCTGCTTGAGTGGTGCCAAAATGCCAAAGACCAGTTGGAAAATAGCAGAAAGGTCTCCCCAAAACCATATACAGCTTCACTGATTTTATTTCCATATATACTTCCTACTTTAAGTCCTCAGTACACTAAAATTATGCCTCCTACCAGTGTAGCCTTGAAATGTTGTTATTAAAAAATGCATGAAATACCTTCTTGTTCCTAGCATAATGTGACATAAAATAAAAACAAGCAAACAACAAACCAACTGCCAGGAACCTCTCAGGAAATCTTGTCAAGGGTCCATGCAAAGAACATAACAGTTTTTCATGTCAATCAAAGCATTTCAACTAAAAATTTATGTGTAAAAAGACATAGTTCATATGCCACTGTACTAGTTTCTTCTTTCTAAATGACTGCCAGAAGACCACCAAATCCCATCCCACAAAGAACAGAGGTAGGCTGAATTTTAATTTACCTTTTTTTATGAGAAATGGATCTTACAGCTATAAACTGGACTTTCCTAATGAAAAACCTGTAGTTGAAAAATTTCAACCAGTTCTGTGTGTCTTTAAGCACTCTGACTCCAATGACTGTAAATGCTGTTTCTCTCCTTTTTTATCACTTCAGGAGTTGTATTCCCTTACTCTCCACGGCTGGGTCGTTACAACTTAAACTTCCATGAGGCTCAGCTAGCGTGCCTGGACCAAGACTCTGTTATTGCCTCCTTTGACCAGCTTTATGATGCCTGGAGGTCAGGGCTGGACTGGTGTAATGCGGGCTGGCTCAGTGATGGCTCTGTGCAGTACCCCATCACCAAGCCCAGGGAGCCCTGCGGAGGGAAGAACACGGTGCCTGGAGTCAGGAATTATGGGTTCTGGGATAAAGATAAAAGCCGATATGATGTCTTCTGTTTTACTTCAAACTTCAATGGTAAGAGTCTTTTTCACCCCTAACTTTTAAACGACTGTTTCTGTGCTGAGGAAAGAAACTCCCATGGCAGCAAAGACATATTTGATTTGTCAAAGCCTGTGTTAGGCTTGGAAAATTTTATTGTTGAATTTACAAGGGCTCTTGCACAGAGTAAAGTTGTCTTTGCCGCATGTTCATGTAGATGGTTTTTACAACTCAGAACTTGTATTGGCAGGAGTTTCTAATATCTCTGCTGTCACCCCATTAAAATTTATGTGTACTCTTTTAGTGTTGATATATGCCCAGTTTATTTCTATTAAAGTGATGAAGAAGCCTGTGATTAATTAATTGAGCTTTCCTGTTGAATTCAATTATAATCATGATGGTTTAAACTCAACTTTGTCACCAACACAAAATTCTGATCACCACTTTGTGCTGTTGTGTCAAGCAGCTTCTGCTCAAGTACCACATCTAATATGATTAATATTTCCTTATCAGCAAACCTATTTCTAGTTTTTATGCCTGATAATTTAGACCCCTAATCTTAGTACACTGCTAAGACATGTTAAATTTTGCTCTGCGCTTGGTCTGCTCTAAACTTTATTTCAGTAATTGCAAGGTTTTTTGCTGTTAATAGGGGTTACTTTAGGTATGAAATTACTTGATATAAGCTTGCAATCATTTCAGGTTTAATCTAGTGGCTGAAAAGGATTTAGAAAACATTGCTGTGAATGAGAGGAACACTGCAAGTAAACATGTGCAAAAGAGTTCTACAATCCTCTACAACACCATACCATACTTGTGGATATTTCTGCGCAACTTTGCACATGTTTGGCTTGTAGCCCACCCAGGCCAAAGAGCATGCACTTTTTTGTTTATGCACAGATTGCTTATCCACAATGAGGCATTTTTGTCCTGCAGCACACCAAAAAGTAAACATAAGCTTTGCTCTCAGAATCATAGAATTGTTTAGGTTGGAAAAGACCTTTAAGATCATTAAGTCCAGCAGTGAACCCAGCACTGGCAAGTTCACCACTAAACCATGGCCCTAAGCACCACATCTAAACATCTTTTAAATATCTCTAGGGACAGTGACTTCACCCTTGGCCTGGGCAGCCTGTTCCAATGCTTGACAACCCTTTTTTTAATATCCAACCTAAACCTCCCCTGGCTCAACTTGAGGCTTTTCTTCTTGTCCTACCACTTGTTACTTGAGCAAAGAGAACAACCCCACCTGCTGGCTCCATCGTCCTTTCAGGTAGTTTTAGAGAGTGATATGGTCCCTTCTGAACCTTCTTTTCTCCAGCCTAAGCCCCCCAGTTCTCTCAGCTGTTTCTCATCACACTTGCGCTCCAGGCCCTTCACCAGCTCCATTGCCCTTCTCTGGAAGATAGATATGCTCTAGTGCTAAGTCTGCTCCACACTCTCCAGCTCCCCTCCCCCCACCATATCCTGAAACCAAGAATATTAAATTAGGCTGGATGCAGTCAGAAACAAAAATGTAACTATTTTCATCATGCTGCATTATTCCATGAAATGCTGGCTCATGTTTTTCTTGCCTGATTTATCCAAGGTAAAATCCCATATGAGCTCATCTCTTATATGCAGATTTCATCTGTGCTATAGAAATAGTGTTGAGAAATAAAATAAACAAGGAAAAAGAATTAAAATGTGCTAGCTGCACTATTTATAACATTTGCAGAATAAATGTTTTTGACTATTGCTCATTAATGGGCATCCTTTTCCTCACTAGCAGCTGGACAGTTCCTCAGTATCTCTTAATGAAAGAGAATAAAAAATTTCTGAGGAAAAAAAAAAAAAAAAAAAGAGAGAGGAAAAAAAAAAATCATCACTGAGTCAGGTTCTGACCTTGATAGCTTTAACACCCCTTTTGTAAAGATCGAGCTCTGGGTTTATGCAGTNAAGAAAGAGAGATGTTCTGACAGGTAAATATTGTCTGTGTATTGATAGAGAAAGACAGGGATGGAATGAGAAAGAGGAATGAGGTAAGGTGAGAATAAGGTTACAGGCAGTAGAGAAATCAAAGACAGGGCACAAAAATTAATGCCATCCTTGGCAAGTCTGTTAAACTGACCTGCAAGACATAGAACTACACAGCAGTAGGATGATATATAGAGCTAAACACCATCTTGTCCAGTTCCTTTCAGCTCAGTGTTCTCTTAAGATGTCAGCAGAAAATTTGGGCTTCTGCTTCTCTCAGCATCCATTTCCTTAACCAGAAACTCACCAAGGTATGTTATCCTCACATGTCCCTGCTATGTTCCCCACTTTTTATGTCCCAAGCTTACCTTAATACCACAATAAACTCAGTCACTCTCCCAAAATACCAATTACCTATTTTCAGCTCAACAGTTCAGATAGTTCACGTATGCTTAACAGCATATGTTAACTTTCTCACTGTAAAGGGAAAAGCTTATAATAACCCATTATGCCATGAGGCTGCAATTGCCAAAGACAGTGGCTACAGGCAAAGAGCTATTTCTGCAACACCCAATATTGATTCTGTCAGCTCAGGAAGAGCCAAGGAAAATGAGAAGCAGTTAGAACACCATGCATTTCCAGCGGTGGCAGTGACTGCTGGAGTCTCCTAACAGTGTGAAACAGACAAGCCTTCAGCTTTATGTAAGGGAGCTGGGAAAATGCTAAGGGCCCCAGTATAAGGCCAGCTAAAAAAAAAACCCACAAAAATAATGTCAAAGAGTGTCAGTTCTGGGAGTTACTACGAAGACAGAGGGTAATGAGGTTTAAATTTCTGCTAGCTAGGTGCTTTTTAGGGAAAGAAATTCTGCCCCACAGAGCCACAAGGCATAGCACAAACAATATACAATGGTAGAGCTGAGTGTTTATTCTTTGCTTAACTTCAAAGGTCTTCTGAAGGAGAATAGTGAGATTCTGTAAGCCTAAAAATCTATTGCACTGAAAAAGGCTGAGACAGCTAAATATAAACATATCTATCAGCTTCTCTATAATTAAACATTTTCAAAGAAAAAAATATAAATAGAACTTGTATCACACTTTCTGCTCATTAACATGCATTTTGTTCTATACAGTTTGCACAGAACCACAGTACGTAGTTGATTTGTTATCAACTCTAGCAGAATCAAGTTAAAAATGCAAAAAAATAAATTTTAAGGATCATGTTAAAAATGCAGCTATGAACCACCTGCTTGTTATAGTAATGTGTGTGGTAAGTTAATACCCCAAGCCACTTAAATGGGAGAAGGATCTAGAAGGTCATCTCTAATGCATGTTGACTGCTTATTTGGACATTTCAGAATAAAATTCTGAGAATCAGTGGGAATGTGTAGCCATGATTCCAAAAAGAGAAATAAAGAGGCCCAAAAGGCCTGTAGGGACAGAACAAAGGGGAATGGCTTTAACCTGACAGAGGGGAGACTGAGATGAGCTCTTAGACAGAAGTTCTTCCCTGCAAGGGTGCTGAGGCCCTGGCACAGGTTGCCCAGAGAAGCTGTGGCTGCCCCATCCCTTGCAGTGCTCAAGGCCAGGTTGAACAGGGCTTGGAGCAACCTGGTCTAGTGGAAGGTGTCCCTGCCTGTGTCAGGGGGTTGAAACTGGGTGAGCTTTAATGTCCCTTCCAACCCAAACTGGTCTGGGATTCTATTAATATTTTCTTAGAAGTGGTTGCTTCTGAGTCACTGGAATCAGGTGGTAGGTGGGGGTATGTGGAAAAGGATTAAAAAAAAATATTCCCACATATTTAATGTAGCAAGTCAAAATCTGTTTATGTGAGGTGATCGCTGGATATGAAAATGCTTATCAGGACACTGTGATGAAATGAACGGGAAGCACCTCACTTTGCACAATTTTTTAACATGTTCTTCAATTTTGAGAAGCAATGGGCTTGCTCAAACATTTAGTACTCATAGAGTCCTGAAATGGTTTGTGTTAGAAGGGACCTTAAAGCTCACCCAGTTCCAACCCCCTGCCATGAGCAGGGACAGCTTCCACTAGACCAGGTTGCTCCAAGCCCGTGTGTCCAACCTGGCCTTGAACACTGCCAGGGATGGGGCAGCCACAGCTTCTTGGGGCACCCTGTGCCAGGGCCTCACCGCTCTTGCAGGGAAGAACTTCTGCCTAAGAGCTCATCTCAGTCTCCCCTCTGCCAGGTTAAAGCCATTCCCCTTGTCCTGTCCCTACAGACCCTTGTCTAAAGCTCCTCTCCAGGTTTCTTGTAGCCTCTTCAGGCACTGGAGCTGCTCTAAGGTCTCCCCTTAAGGAGCCTTCTCTTCTCCAGGCTGAACTAGCCCAGCTTTCTCAGCCTGTCTCCAGAGCAGAGCTGCTCCAGCCCTCGCAGCATCTCTGTGGTCTCCTCTGGAGCTGCTCTAACGTCTCCTCTTAAGGAGCCTTCTCTTCTCCAGGCTGAACTAGCCCAGCTTTCTCAGCCTGTCTCCAGAGCAGAGCTGCTCCAGCCCTCGCAGCATCTCTGTGGTCTCCTCTGGACCTGCTTGAGCATTATGTAAGATATACTGAACTGAGTCTACTGAGCAGATGATAGGGTATACCTGTTGTACAAGCTACAGATACACACTGCTGGCTGCTGAGAATGTCTCTTATGGCCATATGAAATCACAAATTCGAGCACAGTAATACAACTTAACTGATTTCTGTGGTCATTTTCAGCACAGGGCTGCAGAAGTCATTCCCACACTTGGCATTTCTTCTGCATGTGCTGCCGCTCACCAAGCACAGGCTGCTGCTCAGCTGCCCCTGCACAGCACCAAAGCCATGAACCTGGGCAAGAGGTTACCCCAGCAAACCATAAGCCACTGGGAGTAGTGTTAGGGCTTAGGTACTCCATGGCTGATTGCAAGTTGCAAATGGAGGCATCTTTCCTGAAAACTTCACCAAGATCCCTCTTTCTAAGGCACTGCATTGGCACTTAATACAGGAAATAGCAAATGGGGTGATACTGACTTTCTGTGCCTCTGACGAGGATGTCCACTGCCTAGCACACCCAGCTGCAATATAAAAGCTTATGAATGAAAGTCTCAATTTAGAGCTGAGCTTGGAAAAATCTCCAAGGGTGATGCAGCTCTCAAACACCCACAGTCACAGTGATATAAAGTATTTATATCACAGTCACAGTGGTATAAAGTATTAAAGTGCTCAGGTTTTCCTGTTTAAGCTGTTCTGTTACATGCAGAACTTAAAACAGTTGTTATAGGTGGGGTTTAATTAGGTCTGCATAAACCTTCTGCCCCATGATTTGTATGTGAGAAGTCAAACCAAGCACACTTATCCTCTGTAGGAGTGACCTGGCTACAGGATGTTAATGAGAGGGACAGTTAATGCCTCCGTCCACTAAATTAAAATTGAAGCGTTATAAACCCCTCTAACCTATTAACAGGGGAAAACCAGCAAATCTGTACCAACATTATTAACAGAATTTTACTTAATCAGACATTCTGGATACACATTGCACCCCTGTGGGGTTTACTATTAAAGTTCCCCTCTTTGAGGAAGAGGCAGTGTATAAGAGTTTATATTATTGATGTCGTATGTCAGAAGCCTGACCTTACTGCAAATCCCTAGGAAATTACATTCAATTGGCATATGGTTTGGAGAGCAATAAGCTAGATGAAGTTTACACACTATCAGTCCAAATCCCTGTTCCCTTAAGTCTAAAATCCTGTTTGCTTTGGGGGAACCTCTTAATAACATAGTAGGAACAGGTTTTCATTTGATAAATTTCTCTTTAGCAACACCTTGTAAATGCTTTCAAGTTGCTCATATTAAGTTAAGCAAGCATTTTACAAAAGGGAAGATTATCTCTTCTCAACAGTTTTTCTATGGAAATACTGTAGAAATTGTCTCTGACAGCAATGAAATATTTTAAATATTTCTTCTCCATCCCATCTGCAATGCCTTTTTTTTTCCCCTTAATGTTCATATCATGGCATACAATTTCCAACCTTTATACAAAGTTAATTCAATTATCTTTACATTGTCATCTGCATTGACATTTCTTTGCTTAGCAAAAAGTGGACTTTTGGAGCTGACCTAACTCTTCATCTTGCTCATTGTTTTTTTCTTCACCAAGAAAGTAATCTGAAAATGAGCAGAATTGTGTTTGCATGTTTGCCTGGGTTTTATAAGAAGAAAAAGGATATTCTGGACTACTTTCTTAATTAAGAAGTAAAGAGTGTACTCTGGAATTAGAAGATCCCACATAAATAAATTAGTATGTTTTTTAGCTAACTTGCCTCTTACAAGACAGTCAAATTGAAAAGTTGTGAATTTATTTGGAAATTATTATTTCTTCAAAGAAACACTGTTTCTTTCTGATCCATTTCTACTTCACACTTGGTTAATTGTCAAATCAATGTTGCTAAATAATGAATGAAAGTCTTACAATGAATTTATATTTCCTTGGTAAATTAAATTAATGTTAGTATTATTGCTGCTTATGGATTAGTAGGGGAGACTTTCTTTTTGAGCTTTACTTGCTGCCATATGTTTTTATTACCTTGAGATTGGGGCCACATTTTTCTTAGCAGCACTATCAGTTCAGTGCTGTCTTACAATGAGGATATATATACCCTTTGATGCCTAAAGAGAAACAGAGCTGCACAAATGCTGCCTGTGCTTTTGACACTGCTAATGAAGATTTAATGACAGGCATGGTTTTGATCTACCACAGACTCAAGCTCTGCTTCCAAGGAGCTGTGCAATATCTCAGCTTTCTTAAAGATAAATAAATAAGTAAATGAAAATGCTGCTTGTAGTTAACCAGAAACAAGGTCACCCACTGCCTTGTCAGAGAGTAAATCTTCACACACACACCCCCTCCCCCCCCATTCAAATGCCATCAAAGGCCAGATCTTGCTATGCCATGCTTTTGAGAGGAAAACCTGTAAGAGTCTTCAGCTAATGCTGGGAGTACCATGTAGAAGTGCACTGCTTTGGACATTTGACTGATTTCTCTTCTCTGACAGTAAGCTGCAGCTTTACAAGATCTGCTTTGGCTGAAATCTGTGGTGTTCCTCAGTTGTTTCACTGGATTGTCATTGGCATCATGTTGGTAAAAGCCTCTTGCACCATAATGTTAGAGGCAGAGCAGGGACCCTCCTCCAAATCACAAGGTGTCTTCCATCATCCCTCTCTCCAAATCTTTTTGTTCCTGATTTTCTACCTCTGAGGATGAAAATGCATTGCAACAGTTCAGTTACCACTGAATGCAACTGAGGATGGGGATGCCACACTGTGCTATGCCAGCAGAAATAAATATAGCACTACTGTTATATACAAATAGTCTGTGATCTCTACACCACACTTTTTTTTTTTAAACCTGATATTTATGAACACACCATAAAAAAAAAAAAAAAAATATTTTTAACAGTGCAACATCCACATTTCACTNTATGCCAGCAGAAATAAATATAGCACTACTGTTATATACAAATAGTCTGTGATCTCTACACCACACTTTTTTTTTTTAAACCTGATATTTATGAACACACCATAAAAAAAAAAAAAAAAATATTTTTAACAGTGCAGCATCCACATTGCACGGTCACAAATGAACCACTGTTTGATATGATTCTGCAATAGAACATTTCTATTTCTCCTCAAAAGCCATTGTGGTATTGTCACATCATCTTAAACAGGAATACAGGAATTCTTTCCTGTGAGGGTTGTGAGGCCCTGGCACAGGTTGCCCAGAGGAACTGTGGCTGACCCCATCTCTGGCAGTGTTCAAGGCCAGGTTGGATGGGGCTTGGAGCAACCTGAGCTAGCGGAAGGTGTCCCTGCCTGTGGCAGGGCGTTGGAACCGGATAATCTATAAAATCTCTTCTAACCCTTCCTGCCCAAACCATTCCATGATTCTATGATCCAATCCATGATCATATTCCTAATGATCCTTTTTTCTTCTTTCCCTTACTAGGTCGATTTTACTACCTAATTCACCCAACCAAGTTGACCTATGATGAAGCGGTTCAGGCGTGTTTGAAGGATGGAGCTCAGATTGCAAAAGTTGGCCAGATCTTTGCTGCCTGGAAGCTCTTCGGTTATGACCGTTGCGATGCTGGCTGGCTGGCTGATGGCAGTGTCCGCTACCCAATCTCCAGGCCAAGGAAACGCTGCAGTCCTAACGAAGCAGCTGTTCGCTTTGTAGGCTTCCCTGATAAAAAGCACAAGCTGTATGGTGTCTACTGCTTCAGAGCATACAACTGAAAAAAGTCTTAAATTCTCATTTTGTGAACATGTGAAAAATTTCTTTTCTATATGAACTCATGCAAGTTACCAAAACTGTGATAAACCTTTTTTGCTTACTATATGAGTCTTTTTCATAAACCAAACACATTAATTTTTGCTTTATTTTGGGTTTTTTTAGTATTTTTGTAAAAGTACCATTCCATAGATATTTTAAATTAATATAATTTAATGGAAGCTCTAGGTAAGGAAGTTTTAGAGCCAGATTCTTTCAGCTACATCATTCCAACAAAGTACACTTTTCATGAATGGGGCATGCAATAGAGCTTGATGATTGCTAGGGCACAATTATGGAATGTAAGGCTACTCAAAGCAGAAGCTTTTAAAAGCACAGATTTTACACATTTGTACCAGTTTGAGAAACATTGCAAATTAATTATGACATGAATTTTGAAATAAGATAATCTTTTTTGTTAAAGGGGATAAGTGAGGTTTTGCAAAACCCTCACAATAACGTAGGTTAGAAAATAACTTTTTTTTCACTGGTTTTGCATGGGAGTAACACAGAATTTAATAAAAGCAGGTAGAACTGTCCAAAAAAATTGGACTAGTTTTAAAATCTAAAAACTTGCCTTTCTGAAAATTAAGCTTATACATAGGAACAAGAGCAATTAGTTGTCCTGAACATTTTTATTGTGGTTTTGTTGTGTATAAATCTATAATAAGGGGGCGAATAATTAACTATTGAGAAAACCTTGGGTTTGTCTTAGCTCTTATTAAAGATGCCTAAGTGTTGCATTACCTTTGAGTAGCTTTACTGAGTTATTCTTAAACTCTTAAAGGCCATTTGCTAAGCAGCATATAGCATCTACTCAGGGCAGTTGTATAAATGAACTGCTGGACAGAGAAAATGTAAACTTTAGCAGCTTGATTTTACATTAGCCTTTGAAATGTTATTGTCTTAACAAAATAACATTACAATATTCAATATTCTCACCTATTTATACATCATAAGAAATAAAAATTAGAAAAAAAAACACAAAAATTATGGGGTCTTAGAATAAGATTATTAATAAAATCTGAAACCAGCTATTAAGGTTTAGAAGGAAAAAAAACCCACAAAACCGTACTTCATTTCCTTACACCTTATTTGTATCTAAAAAGTATATCTGCATTTTAAACTATCAATGAAAAAATAGTATAACTAGCCCTGAATTATTTAGCTAATCCTCTATAGAGTTAGCAGGGGAAAATATAACAAAAAAACCCTATCGAAATACTTCTTTTCTCTGCAGCAGTCTAGGTGGAAGATGTTTACCTCTATCTGCCAGTGTCAGAGATAAACGTGCACTGTGCATGGTGCCTAGGATTTTCAGAGCTGCCTAAAGCACTAGGTCCTCCCTAAATACCAATTTGAGGGAATCTGGATTTCTGATGCAAACTTATTTTGGATGCAGCAATTCTTGGTGCTCATCTTCAGATACCTTAATGCAACCAGTTTTTCAGAGAGTAGGTGCTCAAGGCTTTCTGAAAATTCACTCCACTTATGGTGTCTCAAGCTGGATATCCAAAAAAACAAAGAGGCCACTGATTAAAAATATCTTGGTCTTGAGTAATCTCTTAGGCAGTTTTGATGTTCTCTGTCCAGTATTGATTCTACCACTTAAGAATGGAGAACTCTTTTTCCTATTCTGTGCTTGCTGACTACGAAGATTTCAGAGGACCAATATTTGTATTTTGCAAAGTTTTATAGCTTCCCACTGTTTCCACAGCTCAATGAGATTTGGTGGTATTTATCCAAGTAGGACACAATTGTTGTGCTTTCATGAATGGTTTGGTGTAGTGATTTTCCCATGGACATGAGTAAATAAATCTCTTTCTTGGAGTGGTTGTGGTCCTGTTTTAAAACTCTGTTAATAAATCAGGAACAATATATGGTAGGATTGTAGTCAAAAGGTACAATAACATAAGGGGTATTTTGTTGGAGTTTGTTCCCATCAAGCTCAAAGGAAAATTTCCATCTTTCTGAGGATATTAGCATCCACTATGGATATTTGCTTATATTGTACAGTTGAAGCAATCTTGGTGCCAAACCCCCATTCCACTTTTCTTAATCCACTAAGATCTGAATTTTCATGAAACTCTATCACTTAGCTATAAATAGAGACTTATTACAGGGCAAACCCCTAAACCCATGTAATCTTTACCAAACAGCAATTTTTTAAATCAGTGTTCATTTCACACATTTTCTCAGGGCATTCAGGACTTTTTCTGAATCCCCTGGAGAAAAAAATAATGGAAATGGAAATAGAAATTGAAAATATGCATTCAGAAAAAAAAAATGGGGTATGTAAGACTGGACTATGACCAAGAGGAATAAATTTTATTCTCCCATCCAGCCTTCAGAAACATGCTAAAAAAAGGTTCAGACTATTTCATTGTCTTTTCTGAAGCTTGGACAGGCAGGTTACGGGATGGAAAAAGATATAGGGAATATCACAGTTCTTACCCCAGCTGGATCCAGAGCTGCTGTAAAGAGGGAAGTGTTTTATGCAACTGGTTCTTGGCTCTATCCTCCCTGAAGATCTGCTGGATCCAGAGGATGCTGCATAGTTTTCCTATTGCACAGAGGTGAAGAGACCCTCGTGAAATTTTATGTTAGTTTTTTACCTCTCCAGGGAAACCCTTCATAGGGCTCCACCCAGACACATCTTTTGTTTTTTTTTGCAGGACCGGGGATGATATTTTTCCTGCATAAAAAAATGTACACATCCAACCCACTTGTAGGGCTGGCTGAAGTGCCCTCACTGCTAGACCAAAGGCACTGCGGGAAAGGTGAATTCGGCCTTTCACCAACTTTGCAACGCTCTGGAGATGGCTGGTCAGGTCCTAAATCACAGCAATCTCAGGCTTGCGCTTGCTTATGCCTTCTGTGTCCATACTCTGGGCTGCCACCGTGACAGCCAGGGTGTAGCATCCCCCCTACCCACCCCTGCTTTTTGCATCACCCTTACCTGGGCTGGTGGCTGAGCAGGCTCTGCACCACCCAGGTAATCCCTCAGCTACAGGGACAGCCCCAGAGCTCCCAGCTTGGCAGCACAGAGTCCACAAGGCAACAAAGGAGTTGGGTCTCTAGACTGATGCTGAGCTGGTGTATGATCACAGATGGCCAAATTTATCAGTTCGGTTATGCCTGTAAGTTTGCGTTGAAGATATTGCTTTCTAAAAATCATATGTTCATGTAGTGGAGTCACAGTATAAGAATTTGCATTCATCGTGTTACTTACAAAGAGATCAGCAGTATACCTTGGGATCAGGCTAGATTTAGATCTGTATATTGATATGCAACATTATGTATTATTGTAACAGATACAGATAATTGGATAATTTGATGAAAATATGTTTGTATGAAAAAAATAGTTCTAATATAAGCAGGTGGAAAAAAAAAAAAAAACAAAACATAAAAAGTATATGATTACCTGTGAAATGGGCACAAATAGACAAAAAATACATGAATTATATTTATTCTTACAGCTACTGACTCCATTTCCTTTTATAATATCAAATGTCAGAATGTTCTCTTATTTTCGACTAAGCTAGCTAGGTGCTTAGATAAAAACATTAAAAAGCAGCTTAAGAACTGGATAAAAGTCTGTGCCATTTTCTGTCCATGAGAAAATAGTCTATCAATACAGTCAATTAATATTCTCTATCATTATCTTGTATTTCACAATGTAACTGAATTTTAATGCCCATGAACTGACAACAATTAAATCATGTTGTTCTTTTCAGTATGATGATTTCTCCTTATTGACTGGTTATTCCTGTACTTCTGTCCCAGAAAACACAAAAAAGGAAACTAACAGATCAAAGTAAGAAAATACTTACTTTGCCATAGTAAACATAGTGATTACAAGACTAAGGGGGAAAAAAAATAGCAGAAACCCAAGAAACAAAGCCTACTCTGTGAATATGATTTACTATGAAAATAAAGAAAACTGTATTCCAAAGTCTTTGTTTTATGCTTCTTTGAAGCATTTTGGAAGTAGAAATGCAAGTAAAAAATTCTTCTATGTGTTCTCTGCCATCTTCTAAAATAAAGTAAAGCATAATAAGAAAGGCTTTTTCATTATTATTATTATTGTACGGTTGGTGTTACACTGCATATGGAGGACTAGAAATTTCACACAGAACAGTGTTTCATGTATGGGGAAAATTATGAAATTATTTATATAATCTTATGCCCTTAGAAATTAAAATCCAAGAAAAATCAAACTTTGCAATGTGCAAAGAGAAAGATTTCCACTGTCAAGCAAAGTATTAGTTACTCAAAGCACTGGGCCAGATTTTCAGCTTCTGTATTAACACTATTTCTGCTTTGTTTTATTGATCTGTGCAGGGAATTAACCCTAAAAGTAACCCACACTGCACCACTTCACTGAGAAATAAAAATCTTACAAAAGTTTTCAATATATCAGGTGTATTCTAAAATAGATGACAAAGAGCATAGAAAAACTTGTCACTCAAAATAAGGGAAACATGTATTACCATGAATAAATGATCAAGGCAAACCTACTTATTTTCTAACAATTCAGTAAAACCGGTTTTAAAACTAGTAACATTTTCACTCTACAACATTAAGCATAAAATTAAAACTGCCTTTTGTTGAAACAATCCTCAATAATTAGGGTTTAATTAATGGTAGAAGCTCCCATTGAATCACATTTCACTGTTCAAAAGAAAGGCACTCTCTTCATATTTGGAAGTGACTGGATTTAAGACTTGGTGAAGCTACCACAAACAAGAAATGTCTAGATTTTTACCTAAAGGCTTTATAAATGAAGTAGTAGGCTGTCATTCTATTTAGCCATTTGTCCAGAGAGGGTACCATCAGCTTTCTGTTTAACAACAGCAGCTGGTTGTTCTACTTGAAGGTTTTAAGAAACTGAATCTTACACATTTGTCAGCCATTTTCTCCCTCTTTCAGAAGCAGGTAAAAGGTTAAACAGATATGGTGCAGAGCAGTAAAATTCCAGTGCCAGGTAATATACTATATAAAGGACAAAATTTCTCTTGGTTTCGGATCAAAAAACCCAATCTAACAAGCAGTTTTTATTTTAAGGGCAAGGCAAGATGAACTCATGAAAAAAAATTACTACTGAAAAATAATTAATAATGACTAGCAAAACATAATTACTCCTCTTCCCATGCCATGAATAAGGATGGTGCCCTTAAAGCTGGGGTGACCTGAAAGAATCTTTAAGAAGGAAAAGAAAATACAACAGAATACAATTCTTCAGCTCCTGATCTTTCACACTGGGTCTGCCTTGTTATATTTTGCCCAATAATTATTAACCACAGGTTTAAATGTATAATTAAAATAAACTGAACAGATTAACAATAAATTAAGACTTTGGAAGGGATTTCTTACTTTTCTTTGTCATGCCTCAGACTGGAAGTAGGAAATTCTTGTTAGAATTCTTTTGAGTTGAGTACTTTCCCTTTTTTGCATGAGAATGTCTCAATTAATAAGGCCACAACAGGGTAAAATGTAAAGTCCATCTATTTCTTCAATAGGTGCCAAAAAATAGGCAAAAAATTGTGTGACTAATAGCAACAGCCTAACATGAGACTTATATAATGAATTATGCACTAGCACATTTTCAAGTGTGTCCAGTGGGTATTTAATGGATTTTTTTTCCATTTTTTTTTTTAATTTTAAAGGGTAGCAAACAAAACAAAATTGATATGCCTTGATACAAGCTGAACAAGGATAGTCTGGGGTTTGTACTCTACTAAAAAGGTATATCGTAAGGCATTTCAGTTCTTCACTTCCTACACTGCTGTTCACTGTACTTGCATGATGCCATTTGCTTTCTACTTAGTTTCAATCTGATTTAATATATAGAAGAAAAGTTTCTGGATTTCTGTTATGTAGAAAAAGATCAGATTTCAGAATTTTGAGGTTCCAGCTCAAATACGAGGTAGACAAATGGTGTTGGTCCACATCCCATCAGTGACTATGCTTTTTGCTGACTTTCAAGGCTGTTTATTTTGTAGGCTTTAGTTCCTTGTTGCAGCTTCTGACTTGGCATTTTTTTTATTTTCACTAGTAATTAAAATAAAATAAACAAGAAAACTACCTTCCACGTCCCGTCCCCCACTCCAAAAAGAGAAAACAAAGAAAGAAACACAAAAAAATAGAGGAAAAAGAGGACAGGAAGAAGTCAATAACTCAGTAGATTGCAATAGTGTCTTAATAATAATACTGAAGTATGAAAAACAAAGTAACTGTAATAACAGGTAATTTCACAACTCCTGGTCTCAGTGACATTCATTGTTCCTTTGATTAAAGGTTTGCCACTTCCTGGGTGTCCTACATGCTCAGGCAATTTCTATCATGTTTACTTTCATGTTTATGGTTTTTGTGGTCTCTAGTGGAAGAAATACTTAAACTGCTCCCTTGACCCTGCTTAGTTTTCCCTTGAACTTAAGCATCTGCCAGCTAAGTGTTTCTAAATTTGTGACTATAACAAAATAACAATGATTTCTTTACTTAGATGACAGTTTAAATGCTGCATGCATGGACTAAGGTCACAACTATAAATGGCCATGTGTACATTAAAAACAAATCAGTGCAACTAATTGAAGGCAGCTATGTGGTTTTGAAGTGTATCTATCTTCTGATCATCCCGCTTCTTGCTCTCTGTGTTGTTTTAGAATGGAGCTTTGGCATGCATGATTTAGGTCTTATTGGAGGAAGCTATATTGGAAGCTCAAACTGAGGTGGACATCAAGTGCTTCCCAGCCATAAGGGAAATAGGAGTCTGAACTAGCCCTCAATCCTTCAGACACCTTCAGACGACATTGATAGTGTGGAGTTTTGTTTCAGGGTCCAAACTAATATAAAGTGATGGAAAAAAAGCCCTATACCTCAGTTTGCAGAGGCAGGAAACTCAGAAGTAACTGCTCCAACCTACTGAACCACTCCTCTTGTGTTGAATTAATTTCCAATGCAGACATAGCACAGATGGATGGCTTGTAGTGCTGTTTACAAGCATGTGGCCACAGGGATTATGGACCAGCTGTATTTCATAACAGTTTTAGATGCTAGCCACTGGCAGTATTGGATGTGGCATGCTTGGATTCATAACACAGATCTCCAGCTCCCAGTGGAGTCAGCAAGGCTGCCATCGTATCCAGCAAGGCTTATGGAGAGTTTGACTTTACATGTATCTTTTGCTCACAAGTGCTTTGCATACAGAAATGGATAATATTTTCTCATCTAAATTTCACAAAAAAAGAAGAAACTTAATATGCATTGTGTTTGAGCGGCTTTCCTGGCTGGAAGCACATAGTGGGTCCTTACTTCTGCTCTGGGTCTTTCCTATCCTGGAAAAGGTATGGAGTGAAAGGAGAGGCTGGTGATGGTCAGTGCTGAGGACTTGGGTTTGAAATATGGTGGGATCAATCTTGGATACCAAATGTACCTCAGAGTACATAGACATGAATGGAGGATGCAGCCTTCTTTGCCACCAAACCAAGCAGCTCCCAAACACACTCACAGAACCAGGAAGTTAGAAACACACATTCTAAACCTGTGCACAGCCTGTTAATGACAATACAAATACAACTAATGACAGTACAAAAATTAGATTTGATAGTATCTTTCAGACTATGTCCCAGTCTGACAGTACTGAACTGCACTCATACAGTTTTCATCAAGCTTTCCATCATATCTTTCCATCAAGTTTCCATCACGTTATATCTCAATCAGATCCAAAAGATCCAGGTAGTCTCATTTCTGCCCATTCATCACAGAAAACTAACAATAAATTTCTTTGTTTAGTTATCAAAGAAGCACAGCCTTATTAGTGTGCACTGAACGTTGCTTGTGTGGAAAGCCAGTTGAATTAAGATTTTATGTTGTTACTGACTGCAGTAGAGTAAAGCTGAGCTTTACAGGATCAGTGTCTCTCAAGGGAGATTCCTGGGATGTTTAGTTCTGAAAAATACAGAACTCCGTACAAAACTAACATTCAGGATATTTTTAATCCTTCTTTTCATTTCTCTGCGTTGTCTCTCTGTAGTAACATGTTCACCTTTATTACACCAAAAGGTGACATCCTAATGCAAAGAACTTAGCTAAAAAAAACAGAGCTATGAAAAGGTTTTCAATTCCTACAGTATATCCAAATATCAAATTATCTCAAAGATAATTATCATAACAGGACAGCCCCAATAATTGCACCAGGAAAGCACAACTTTCAAATTTCTAAGACATGACCTTCAAAGTTGAATGCTTCCAGAAAAATTGCATTTTCAACACTGAAGTTACTCAACTGACCCACAACACAAATTAACTTGATAATTTTCAGCCAATTTTAACATTGGAACAAGCACACCAAAACTCCATCCAATGGGGAAACTGAGTCCCCCGGACCCACCTCACAGTAATTGCACCAGCAGAGTAAGAAGCATGTCAGCTATCAAATGCTGAAGAGATTTTAGACAGCTTCATCAAAAATATCCAATATAAACCTGTGTTTGTTTTGGAATCCAGATAAATGAGTCACTCGCTTTGTTTAAATACAATAGAGCAAAAGCAGTTGCAGCAAGAAATAAGGATGCAGTATTTCTTCAACCTAAACTTTTTTGACACCTGATGACCACTGGAGACTAAATTACAAGACCCCTTGCATGAGGAGAGTCATCCAGCCACTCAGCCCAGCCAACCTGTGCAGCAGTATAGATGTGCTGTGTAAAGCCCCACTCCTGTGTGGGTATTACTGCAAACTGCTCCACTAGACTGGCTTAAATTTAAGCTCTTATGAACACAGGTTTATCTCTTATTGTCCTTTAATATAAAGACATGACTTTAGCTTAAGTCTTTGCAGCAAATCCTGATAGGCTAATACATCACATAAATGCACTACATAAATTCAGATTAAATTCTTGTTAACACAGATCACTATGGCAGGATTCACATCACCTGAGGCCATCCACTCACCTTTTGTTGCTTGAACATGAAGATAAGTATTATTGACCATTAACACAGCCAGCAACCCATGGAGAATAAGTGCGTGCATTGCAAAATGTACTGTAATATGTAACTGAGCATACACTTCTGTCACCTCATCTCTGTCACCTCACTTTAGATGAGCTCTCAGGCAGAAGTTCTTCCCTGTGAGGGTGGTGAGGCCCTGGCACAGGGTGCCCAGAGAAGCTGTGCCTGCCCCATCCCTGGCAGTGCTCAAGTCCAGGTTGGACAGGGCTTGGAGCAAGGGTTTGGAACTGGATGAGCTTCCAACTCAAACCAGTCTGTGATTCTATGATTCCATGATAGTTGTGGTCTTCCCCAACAGCACATTCAGTTTTCTCTACAGAGGAAATCCATCCCTCTTCATCGTTTTTGGTGTTAGAAGGTACCAATGGTTACAAAGTTGAGTTTCAGCTACATTGAAAGGTTTTTCTTGAGACAAGCACAATCTCTATCTTAGTTTCCCAGCTGGAAGCAGATTTCAAGGTAAGTCTTAGAGATGCTTGTAAAGCCTTATCTGCACTTTTCTGAATAGTTTTCCTCAGTTATGGATGGATGAAGACCAGGCCTTGGGAAAAACCTCAATATCAGAAGATGTCTTTGAGGAAATATCCAGACAACCACATTAAAGATGTTGAAAGTCTACCCAGCCAGAGGCACTGGCAATTCCTAATTATCCCACTCTCCATTCCCAAACCCTCACATTATAAGACAAAGTTCTGGCTTGCCTGTCCATCTTTACTATTTTTTAAGTAGACCAAGGAGTAGAATTGTGGCAGATAAGAACCTGGCCTGCCAGTTAGCTGAACCAAGTCTGGTATGGCTTAGGGGTGTTCTAAAGGGTGCTATCAAAAACACCAGCTCTGCACATCCATCCTCAATCTAAAAGACAAGAAAAATTGAAACACTATTCATACAACCTGTATAAAACTTTCAAATTAGAAAATGCACAACAAGAAACCAAAAGAGAAAGCAAAAATACAATGGAGATCGCAGGGTCATGTAGCTAGACTTGTCAAGCTTCATCCGCTCCATGCAAGAGTTGTAAAGGAATTACATTGTCTGCAGGTGCTGGTGAGGCAGCCCCTTTCTGATGTCTGCAGCCACACACCTCAGCCTCACGTGCCCACATGAGATGAAAAGGCCAGTGCTCAGAGGTATATTTCAGAAGTTATTATGAGAACCTGCCCTCCATAGGATAGTGATTTACATGCATGAGATAACGGTCTCCCTTGTGACTGCACTGGGGACAAAATTTATACATGTTGCAAGAAGCAAGGCCATGAACAATTAGCAATTCATATTTACTCTTGCATAGTTTTTTAAACTTCATTTCCATTACAAATCAGGCAATAATTTCAGCCTAACTTTGAAGCAGAAGTCCATCTAAGCCATATTAAAAACCATAAACACCTCTATAAAAGTCTTTGCCTAAACTGTATTTAGCAGACTGAAAATTATATCCAGGAAATGCGACTTAGATTTATGAATGAGAATTCTGACACCAAATATCTGAACAGCACTATTTCCATCATAGGAAGGAATTAAGAATACAGGGATTATAAATCCACATTAATAAATCCACCACATTTCCCAAATGCAAAGTAATGTTTTATTTGTCAAAACTCTTTACTAAAATATTTGTTACATTGATTTGTCATAAAGATATTTGTTCTGCTGTTTAAAGATTTGCTGCCCATTTGGTAAATGTGTATTTCTAAGCACTAAAAATGCAAAGCAGCATGTATACTTCATTGTTTCTTTCTCTGAAGCTGGCTTAACTTACTGAGGGAAAAAAAAACCAACAAACAAGCTTAGCATTTCAGTAACACAAAGACACAGATTCTGAGGTATCTCTGCCCCACCAAATCGCATTCCTGCACAAATTACTTGCTTAGACTTTTAGCCCTGGTGCATAGGAGTAAGTGGCCACCCAGCCTGGAGAAAGTTAAACAGATGAACCTGATGGACACTGCATTTTACAGCTAGACATAGCTCTCGTAAGGAAGGGACATCAACTAACTGCAAAAGCAGGTAGCCATAGTGCCTCCATCCCCTTCTCTGCAAATACATGCTTCTGTTGCCAGCAGGGGTGTACAGCCAATGACCATGAACTCTTCCAGATAAGGGTGAGAGTAGATAACATGCACTGTGCACACCCCTGCCTTGTGTTCACAATGGGGTTTGCTCTTCCATCAAAGCCATGTGGGACATGGAAGGCTGCTGCTTGATGTCAAGGCCTGCATGGATCATGTTGTTCAGCAATAGACCCAAAGTTATGCTTTTTTCCTCAACCATTCCTGATCTCCTTCAGGCTCTGAATGAATCATCAATTTTTTGAGCAAGAAAATGAAGTATTCAAGGTATAAGTCCCCTAAAAGTAATATAAATTACCTACACTGAACCAAACTTAACCTTCTTACAATTCTTCCAGTATAACATCACATTTCAGTCTTTTCCCAGGAGCCATGACGAGGGTTTCATTTCTCAGGATAATTGCAGTGCAGCTTCACAGGCTGGGTGGAAGAGCTGAGCAGAAACTTTCAAACAAAACAAAAGGTGTTGCCTCCTTTTGAGCCAAAATTATGAACATCCAAGTATTTAAGTGGCTTACAGAGAGCACTGATAAGGAAAGATGAGTTAAAGCTCACTACCAGCAGCTAGTTGTCTAATTACACAAATCAATTTATGCCTGACTGGTAGCAGATATACTGAACTGTGATTTCCTAATAGGATGAGTGAACAAAATAACTGTGAAGTCGTACTTGCCTACAGATTAACACAAGAAGGGAAGGTGGAGAGAGATTAATGTCAGTCTCTCCACACTTGTCCAAACCTAGCACAATCAATAAAAGCATTCTGGAAAACTTCTCACATCATAAAACTCTGTGTTTTGCTGCACCTTCTCCTACAGTTTTGCTTTAATTATATAAGGAATCATAATTTGTGGCATTATGATTCTTGGCATTATATTAAATGTACAAAATTGTTGGGAAAATCAACAGGAGACGAGCACATCCTAATGATGATCATTTAGTCTCAACTTTATTAGCGACAAGCAAGCATATTTATTACATGGTTAATTAGCTCATACATAGTGCAAAGCTAAGCTCACTATTGGATCTTTTTCTAAATGTCAACCCCTCCTCTATATCCGGCTTTGAGGTTTCGGTTCCTTGGTCTACCTATTCTTCTTGACCACAAGCGTACCATCGCTGGATAATGTTTAAACCCAAGGGCAAGCTGTCCTGGAGCCTGATTGGCTATATCTTAAGCAACTTCACTATTGCTAGCACAGCTGCAGGTAACTTGCTGTTTTTCGAAACTATACCTTAACCAACTTTATTGTATCATGTCCTCTGCCACGTAGCCAGCTTTCAGCAAGAGTCTCCAGACAAAATAAATATTTAAATCCAATTTGCAGATTGCCTAGATGTGCAGTTATTTAGCCAAAATCTTCTGTGACATGCCTACAAGAAAGCTGGAGAGGAACTTCTGACAAGGTGTCCTGGGTTCAGCAGTTGCAGTCAGTTTTTCTTCTCTTTAGTAGCTGTGTTTTGACTTAACCCAGGAACAAGGCTGATAAGGCCGATGGTTTTGGTTGTTGCTGAGCGATGTTTGCCCTGACCAAGGACTTTGTGAGCCTCATGCTCTGTTGGGGAGGAGGGGAAGCTGGGAGGAAGGAGGGACAGGACTGTACTGACAGGACCAAACTGACCAAAGAGGTATTCCATACCATAGCACGTCATGCCCAGGAT
>NDXB01013625.1:0-19802 GCA_002631895.1 Agapornis roseicollis
TCAAAACACAGCTACTAAAGAGAAGAAAAACTGACTGCAACTGCTGAACCCAGGACACCCTTAAAGGGTATTTGTCAAGCTGTGGGGCAGAGGCCACAGACTTGGGGAAAATGGCTGTGAAACCACCAGGATTTCAAACACAAAACCAAACTCTCTATATATCCCTCACCCCTCATATGCCCATACTAGTAAACAAGATAAATGAAAACAGTAACCAAGCTTTCCAAGTTTTGCCTAATTTGTGTTGGATTTTACAGTAAAGCAATTATGGAAATGTTATCTGAGGTGGTCATTTCTCAGAAAAGTTATGTAGCTCTCTAGTTAAAGCCTACTTTAACTGAGAAACCCTGCTCTAAAGCTCCAGCCTCTGCTCAGATTTGCATGAAGATATTCACTGATTATATCTGACTATGTAAGTTGAAGGAAGCACAGTAGTGTGAATAGCAGCAAACAGCGTTTAAGAGCTAGGGTCCCATTAAGATCTGGCTAGCTGATGCTGACTTCTGTTTCAATCATCTCTCACATCCAGGGGCCATGAGAAGGATTATGTTAAGTGGACTAGTGTTGCTGGTGGTTTGAAAATGGATTTCCTATGCCCAGACTCCCCAGCTCTTTTCTGTTTGCTTTCTGCAGACATTAGAGCAATGGAGCTTGGCTTGCATGAATGCCCATGGAAAGCCCATTTGAAGTTTACATGCTTGAATACTGCCATATAGCAGAAGTGCTGGGCTGAGATGACAAAGCTATACCAGAACCTCAAGCTTAAACTTGCCTAATGAGGGACAAAAATTCTTCATCCGTCACTGCTGTGACCATCTCTTTGCATTCTGTGCTTTGCAATTAGGACATTAAAGAGGGACACTGCTTAATACAGGGGGGGTCCCAGTTTCCACTTTTTCTAGAGTCCAGGCATGAAGGCAAGTGAATGAGGTTTTGACTGTGCCATTGGCAGACCAGCCTGGGGATGCAGGTGTTGTTATTTCAAGTGAATGTAATAAAAAGAAGATTTTATTTCAGCTTTGCACATACACACCAGAGACTGCAATACAACCACTTTTCTGGGGCTGAAGCAGGATAAAATTTATATTATTAACTCGGAGCTCTTCTCCTGATCACAAAATTTGCATTCCTACAGATGGAGGAAAAAACCAACCCCATGTGACAGCAGTCATGATGAACTCAGCCCTCTTTTGAACAGGCAGGTTGAAATACTTGTAGCAAACCCTTCACATTCTATCTGACCTGATAGGAAAGAAGAAAGATAATAAATTGGACAAGTACATTTGAATTACAAATAAATTAGAGGAAGCCACAATCAAGCTACTGACATTCAGCAAGTGAAAAAAGAAAGCTTTTGTGCTGGTAAATTATCTACTGCAAATTATTTACCCGGCTTTGCAGTGAAGAGCCCTCAGATGGGGCAGACAGAAACAGGTATTGTGTTTGCTGGTTCAGGCTTCTGGTCCTGAGAATCAATCTCTGACCATTAAAAAAACTACTGCTGCCTTTTCAAGTGTAATTTATTCACTAAGATGCTTTTCTTCAGGATGCTGCAGAGATTCTTGATTTTCATGTGTCTTTGTAGGGAGGTGTGAAGTAAGTTTGCCATATTGTCCATTTCATGCTAATTTCCCAATATATTCACATATTCATTTTGGATATGGGATTTGTGAAGGACTCTGCTGACTCTCAGACACTGCTGTTAAAAATGGAGATAAACCTGCTGAAGATAATTTAACTCTATTTCTGTATAGCAGGTAACATTAAAACTAATGGCATATGAGAGGAGCTGGGGGTTTCTATTCACTTTGAGTGCTTACAGCATTTCTGAAGAGCAGTGGTCCTTGAACAGATAGTGGGCACCCCTGGCTCCTATACTTGCTGCCAACACACTCAACCTCTGCTTTCAGTGTTGGAAGAGGTCCTGCAGTTTGCGGCAAACCATGCTGCTTTCAAGCACTTCAAACAAGGAACAGAGTGTTGTGGTTGGGGCACAATATAAAGCCTGAGAGTGGAATAACACCACCATAAAGGTACTCCCTAGGATACAGATGCAGGCAAAACAGCATGTTTTAAACCTTCTGTATCTTGATCTTCCAATTTTATGTATACTTTGGGTTGACACTGGGTTATTTTTAGGTCATTTCAGGAATACATATTTCTTCAAGAGCTATTTCTGGGACCTCTGCCAAACTGGGAATTATAGTAACCTATACATCCCCCACAATGATGTATACCAAACAGCCATTGCCATTCTCTTCTTTGCTACAGCTCTGGGCGAGAAGGCACATCTGTCTGTAGGAAAAAGGAGTGTAAAATAAATGGCAATGAAAGGCTCTGGAAGAACCAGGCACACATCCCTTCTGGAAGCAGTACATGTGTACCCATCACCCAGCCAGGTTCTCCCCATGCAGGTGTCAATGCACTGGGAGCACTTTGGAGGTGGGAGAGAAGGACAAAGGGGGAAAATGTTGGGGTATGGCCCCCACTGCATCCTCAGAGCTGTCCTGCTCTGTGCTTTAGTGCGGTGGACAAAG
Organism: Agapornis roseicollis; assembly: GCA_002631895.1. NCBI lineage: Eukaryota > Metazoa > Chordata > Aves > Psittaciformes > Psittacidae > Agapornis > Agapornis roseicollis. The sequence goes on from NDXB01013625.1 coordinate 2,538, forward strand.
CAGACAGGAGTTATTCATGTACTGGGCCTCATGGAGCTCTCTGATAAGCAGACCCTGCAAACAACTGCTGTAACTGCAGATGTTGTGGCTTACAGGGTTTGTAAATTCCTTGTGTTAGAAATGTTGGCTTGGGTTTGGAGTCCTAGAATTTCATCTGGGAGCATCTTTCCATTCATCAAAAATGCATCATGAACCTATCAGCAAATCTGTTTCAGTGGGTTTGGATGCACTTGTGAGGGCTTGATGCAGCTGGAAAATGCAATGTGGAAATGGATCCCAGGCACTTCTGGGGCAGGGCAGAAGTGTGGCCATGAATACAGAAATTAATTGAGCCCTTTGCAGTTGATTCACATTTTTTCAGGGCTTGAACTGTTCTGCATTTGGTGTGGTGGGGCACAGTGTTTTACTACGTGGCCAAAACTGCAAAGTGAAGTTGTTTTTTAGACCTAACAAAAAGTAACTAAATCCCTTTTTGCAGCACCATCTTTTCCTGGTTTGGGGGTCAGGATTTTGCTGTTTGGAACCTAATCATGTCTACAAGTCATGATGCCATCAACATTACAGGGAGAATTATTTTAGGATAACATTACTTTTCTCCTTTGTCAGAAAAGTATGGATCAGCTCAATTCTGCTGTACATAGGGGGCTAATTTTCCATTAAAAAAAGTCAATAGAGAAAAAGAATTTAAATGCTAAATTAAACCCCCACCAAAAGCAGTGTTTCAGCCCAATGCCTCCTTGATGTCCAGAACAAATTTTGAGAAGAGAGAGTTTTTATGAGGAATCTCTGTCAAAGTTGATCTATTATCTGATAGATAAGTAATGGGCTTCATCAGTCATTTTTATCCATGGGAAGGGGGCAAAGGAGGGAAGAGAGAAGTGAGTCTGTTGGAAAGCTGTCCGTTGGAAGCATTACCCAGACAGTGAAATTGCATGTCTGCATGCAGGCTTGAAAAGACACAGATCATCAGATACCAGCACATGCCTTTGAAAATGGGTCATAAACATTAGAGGAGAGGATACAAGGACAAAGGGAGTAGCAGAGGCTTAAACTACAGAGGTTATTTAAGTGTGCGTATGTATGTGTATGTGTGTATGTGTGTGTCTCCATGTATGATAAACAAGCAGGATAAAGAACTTTAATCTGTCAAACAATGATATTGATTTAAAGACTTATTTATAACAATATTGTTTGACAGTCCTCTGTCTCCCTCCTTGAAGCTGTGCTGGGAGCTATAATAAATACACTCTACAGTAGCTTCTAAAATACATGGGGAACTGAAAAGGCATGGAGCAGTGGAAGCTGTACCAGATAATGTGTCTCCCCATAGCAGTAGCTTGACCTGTTCCCAGGTCCTGGAAGACAGCTGTCTGCTCCATAAGGCTGTCAGCGTGCTCCTGACCTGGGACAATGAGCTCTCCCTCAATCAGCTCATGGCATGGTTTAGGAGTCAGCATGGGTCTGGGACAACAGGCATTTTGAGTGCCATCATGATGATCTTGCTTAGGAGATGATACGTTTCAGCACATAAGCATCATGCATATGAAGAGATGCCTTCCAAATGAAATAGCATGATTTGCACTGTCATCTTTGCACATACCACCACCAGCTTCAAGGAAAAAAATGGTCAATAGAAGTCTCTTAGTGGCATATGGGCATTTTTGGCTACTGCTCCCTCCTCTGCTCATCTCACACTTGGGAAAGAGTTTAAACCAGTAGCTGACTTTGGTAACACTCTTTTGGGAAAACAAAGTGAAGTAACTGGAATTTAAGGAGCTAGTGAATTGTAACAGCAGTAGATTTCTACAAGCTCTTTGAATATTGCTTTCTATAACAGCTCTTTATTCCTTCTGTGACCCAGGGGCCCTACAGCCCCCCAGGGTGATGGTGGGGCGCTGGGGGGCCGGAAGGCTTCCCAGTGTGTTCTATAAATGGGAAATAAGTCAGTTTGTTCATATTGCAGGAAGCCAGAAGCCAACATAGGCAAATATCACATGCAAAGTCATAACTCAGTGTGATGTATCAGAACCACATGATGCTCAAATCCCAGCAGAAACAAAGATGTTAGTCTAAATTAACTGAGTGCTGTCTTTATTAGAAATGTTGCTGTTCTCCTCCAAATTATGTAAGCATGTGTCATGGCTGGAAGGTAAACAGTGTGCACTCAGTGCTCAGGCATCTAGTCTGTAGAGGGAAAGAGGAGCACTGTGAAAGACCTCCCACATGCTCTGGGAATTTAGCCTTGAGCACCTGGGGTCTCAAAGGAAGAAATGTTTTACATATTGGAGAGTGCATGGAGCCAACCAAACACATATACACACATATTCCCCTATATACTTTCCTCTGAACAGACTGTAATATTAGTGATAACCTGCAAAACCACCATACACTGTAGGCTGTAAGCTCAGCTTCAGCTTCAGTTACTCACCAGGCCTTTGCAGTCACAGAGCAATGTTCCACAAACAATTCCATATTGTCTCAGCCTCTTTTCTCTGGTTGTGGCCTATTCCTCTCCAATGGAGCATACAGAAAGAGCAAAAGATTTATTGCAGTTCTTGGGGCACTGAATTTTTCAGACATTTGATCCTTTCTTTCTGGAAAAGGGAACAGACACAGTGTGCTTTATTTCTGGAAAAGGGGAAACAGCAAAAAATCAAAGGCAAAAAGTAGTTTTATTTGTGCTTTCATCCTCTCTCTCTCTGCAATCTCCAATGTAGGAAAGAAGTATTGGTCTCATGGGATGTGTTAGTGCATCCCAGCTGAGCAATACCTAAAGAGAGCATCCACTGAAGACATGGAATCCCCTGGCAGCCATGGTTGAGGACCATCAGGCTGGTGAAGGAGTGTGCTCTGCCTCAGCATGGAACAGCTGAAGGGAGCAGTAGCTCTGGTACAATCTGCCAGCATTCATATAAATACCATAAAGCTTTCATGCCTCCTCTGCTCCCAGGCCTTTCTGCCACCCTGCTGGATACAGCACAGCCCCAAGGCTGCTGGTGAGAGCATCAGTTTTCTGTAGAATGCTCACCAGATGTGAAGAGATAGATGGCAAGTTGGCAGGCTGGTCAGCAGAGCTGCAGTCCGGGCTCTCCATGAGGTGACCACAGAGGGATTCCAGAGAGTCTCTTTCTATCCTGCCAGGTGAATGTGACAGCCCTTAGACTCAGAAGGACCATTGTGAAGCTGCAATACACGGGATCCAGGATTAATACCTGCTTAAGGCAAAATGCTTATCACATTGCAAGTGATATTTTCCTAGTGCTTAAGCACCACTTTTAAAGCTACTGTAACAGTGAGTGACATAGGGAGGCTGCAGAGCCACAGAAGAGCTTCAGACTATTACTATTTTTATTGCTGAGTGCAGTTGTCTTAGTTTCAAGAGGAAAGGCTGATGAAATTTATTGCTGTACTAATAATCTTCATCATATCCTTTTTTTGCAGATCCCTGTTGCATGTTTCTTTAAAACCCATAAGATTATCTGCTGCCTGTTAATAGAAAGCAGTTTATTTTGAAAGAGGATGAACTGACGGATTTTTGTTCCCATGAACTGTATAAAGAATCCAACAAACCAGATGCAAATGGATCAATACAGGCTCATCTTTATTTATCACCCCCTGTCTTCCTCCCTTTATTTTTATGGCTATTAAAGATGCTATCATTGATATACGATTTTTGACTGTCTAAATATAATGCATACACTGGACAATGCTGTCATTGATATTCAGGCAAAATGCTGAGGTATTGAATGACCTAAGAAAGCAGTGCAGTCTGTCTTTCATCTCCACAGCACTAGATCTAGCCAAGGCTGGATCTGTAGCGAGTAACATTTCTATTATGCTCCCAGAGGTGCAAGGGAAGTTTGATCTTTGCTCTGAGTATTCCTGCACTTTCAAGTGTGCTTGAATTTTCCTTTAGGTGGGACTTCAGCCAGTGATTCATGGGCTTTTTGCTTCATTAAAATCATTCCCTTTGGGCTTGTGATCACCATGTAACACAGCAGTGCTTGACTACAGCCATTTGATGATGTGATTTCAATTAAAACTCACTAGTCTCTACAGATGAGAGTGTGTCGTGCTCCAGCATCAGTAAACAAGAGACGGGAGCTGAGTCAGTCTGGAGTTTGACATGGCTTATTCTTGCTTGCACTGGCTGACAGCATTGTGTCATCTAGTTTGACTCTTGACAAGAGAATTAAACCTGGTTATGGAAGCATGGGTATCAGAGATGAGAGTGTCCATGCTGCAGTCCTGATTGCAAATGCTGGATAACACAGTCACCTTCAAGCTAGTTTTAAATGATCCACCCTGAGCTGGGTAGCAGCCTGGAGATGGGAACTCAAATTAAGCAATGACTGGACGCCCTACTACTTGGGGATATTTACAGCCTGCCATGGAATTTCAGTTTAGGATCTGAAATTGAACTGAAATTGGGCATGCAAAGCCTAATTTTTCCAGGCAAGTCAGCTCTGCTCCTGTTAAAAGCAAAGAAAAGGAGAACAACGCCCCTGCATTTATCAAAAGCAGCTTCACTGGCACTCCTGCAGCAAGATTTGCCTCAGATGTCAAAATGAGAGTGTGATGCTCTTGTAGGTCTGGCACCAGGTAACTAGTGCTGTGTAGCTGGGAAACTGGTCTATCTGGGCAGCCTGCATTGATTGAGGCAATCCCTGCAGATTTAATAAGAAGAAAATTAATCCCTTTGCTCAGCTAAATCTGGGTTAAACAGGTGGAAATCCAGGGCTAAAGCCTTACAATAGAAGGAAATATTATTCTAGCAACTAAATTTCCTAAAAACAAATGGCGTGGCATTTAAATTGGGGCATCTATCTCTAGCAACCCAGCACCTCTAATCAGTTTCTCACCTTTACGTTTGAATGCAGTGAAGGCAGAGGTACTGCATTTACAATTATAGCAGATGACTTCATCCCTCTGAAATGACTCTAAAAGATTAGAATGCATAGATTATTTATTAACTCTTAGTGAATGCATTTCCAGAATGGGAACAACATATTGCATCAATGTCTAGTTCCACAGTTTGACTATTTTAATTAAGAGGGAAATGTACACTGCTGTAAGTAATTCGTCCCACATACCATTGTGCAAGGCTTTTCCCTTATGGTTTCCTTTTTAATACAAAGCCTTTGTCCCTTTAAACTCACGTTAATAACAGTGATCATAACACTGGAATCTTCCCATGATAACCCATGAGTAACAGTTCTAGCTAAAACAAGGCTGTTCAGCCAAGCCATCCAAAACAGGCAACCCAATTGACTTGTTTTGATCACAAGTGTCTGATTCACAGGTTGACAGAGAGATTGTGGCAGAGTGGCACTGGCAGCCTAACCCAAACACTCCTGCTGCCTAGAAAACAAAAAAGCATCTAATGTAAGTTCATGACAGCAACTGCAACATATCCAGAATTGTTTTTCTTCCTTGTTGGATTTTGTAGCAAATCTCTCCCCTATTAAAGCCTTCACTCAGCTCCTGGGTAGTAAAACAGCAAGCTTTAGAAGTGGTAAAAAAACATGAGACAAGCATAAATACTCCGTTCCAGACCTCCAAATCAGGTGCCAGTTCAGATGAAATATAAAACTGTCCACAACTAAGCAAACAGAGTTTTCCAAGAAGGCTGAGGGGGATCAAGGATCAAGTAGATGAGGAGTCAGACTCATCTGCTGAGGAAGGAATGCCGGCTTCTTCCAACAAAGCTGGGGAATGAGAAGGAATTGAACACAGCCCCGGATGCCTGATCAGCACCAGCAGACTGCTGAGCCACAGGCCAGGCTCTTCTGTGGGAAAAGGCGGAGATCAAAGTCAGGAGACAGAGGGAACTGCACTGTGATTTAGTTTGACAATGTGCTGTCCCAACAGAAATAGAAAACAACATAATTTAGATGCTGTCAGGACAGAATGTCACCTTTAAAGAAATGGAGATCTAATTATCAAGATACTGTTTGGGAGACCTGGTATGGAATAATTCACAGACACAGTGAAGAACTAAATCCTTTCAAAGCCATGTAGATATTTTTCCTTTCTCTTTAGTATGTTTTACAGCTAGGTCAAATGCATCAAACTTAATCATAGAGCATTTAAAACTACACTAGATAATGCTTTTAGGATTGGTGCAAAATGTTATTACATGCTACGATAGTAAGGACTAATTTCACCTCAATGTTCTGTTTCATTAAACAACTAGACTTCTATGGTGCCATCGTTGAATGATAAGGCATATCTGCAAAATGCAGCAAGAATTTGCAGGATAACTCCTATGCATTTAGGATAATTTGGAAGGCACCAGAACTAAGAACCAGAAAGAAGACTCATCAAGTTCACATCAGGCTATTACAACAGGACTTGTTCTGTTAAATAACTGGGCTGCTTTTTTAAACTCTTGCACTTCACTTTTATAGTGTTGAACTCAAGAGCAGTGTATTACCAGAAGTCACCAAGCTGGTCTGAATAGGAACTGACTTAAAGCTTTGTCAAATGGAGCGTGAGACTTGGGTTCCAAAAATGCATTCGTTATTTTATGAAACAGAAATTTCCTTTTGGGAAGCTGCTTTCACAATTCACTGAAAATTCCCTCATGGAACATCTTGTTCCAGAAATTTTCACATCCCAAATTTCCCCCTTTTTTCTGAACAAATTATTTTTGCACATTTGGACAATGGTTAGGACAGGCAGCCAAACTTACTCATACTTATTAAACAAAGCACTAAACAGCTCCATGGGTAATGCTTTGCTGGTTGCTACAAATAAAGGTAATTGCAGTGCTGAAAAATTACAGTTAATTACAGTTAAGAAAGGCAACTGTGGAACCTGGTCCCGCCTAGCTTAAACCCTCATCTTTCCTCTGGGCCAAATCCCAAAATCCTTTTATGCAGTTTTTTATTTCCTCAAACTTCCTTTATCTTCTAGCTTAAATTCAGTGCATACAACATAATGGCTGCTGAGGTGGAGTTATGAGGCATGCTGGGAAAGGAACTCTGAGGTAGCAGTAATTTGCATGTTTAATTAGCTATATAATCAGGACACTTGGGCAAGGCTTTTCTTTCAAGGAAGCATTCTTCACCTGGATATGTCCCATTGTCAAATCCAGAAACTTCTTGTGAAAACATATGTGCTTCCTGAGTCCAGATGGAAACTTCCACCTCAAAGTAGTGAGTAAGGCACGTTCTGCCCCAGCCAGGATTTTGGGCTGAGCAGGTACTCCCAGCTGCATCTTTTGCCTTCAGAGGGCTCTCCCCAGCAGCTATTCCAAGATGGACACGTGTCCACTCCTTCTGCTCTTGTCCTCATGGAAGAAATAGTTAATTTACTGGAAAAGCTTCTCCAGCTCAGTGATCATTAGGTGAAACAATAAATAAAATGCTGGTGAGGCAGGTTCCAGTATGAATCAGGTACTTCAGGGATGAGAATGCAAATCTCTCATGGTCCAGATGGCAGCACTGGGGCATGCCATGTTTTGGGACACTATTGGTACTCCCTCCTCTTTCTAACAATCAGGAAAGAATCAGTCTCTTCTGAGGAACAGTCCAGCTATGACTGCAAGTTCTTCCCTCCTCAGAAGAATTCACAGCTATAGCCAAGGCTAAAGCATTCTTATTCCTGCTAAGACAACAGCAGATTAAATAGGATGAACTGATCGGCCATACTTCTTGTAAAGTTATCCCCAGAGATAAATGTACAATGCTGTTACGGAGGCTGTGGTGGTGTCTGCAGTGTAACTAAGGCTGACAGACTGCTTGCATGTGGGTGGCTGTCTTCTTTCCAGCTGTGACCAGCTGAATTATATCACCTGTCCCACTTGATATATTAGGATATGCCCAAACTCAAGATGCATGTTGCTGCAATAGGGAAATTAATGTCCACCACTGGAGGCAATTAATAATGATTAGGAGCAAAACAGCAGGGTTAAATCTGTGCATTTAACAAAGTGCTCATAGAGCTTTTTTATACTATACTTCAGCCACCAGGTTCTCTCAAATTTCTGCTCCTTTTTGGGGGGGCTAGAACAACCTTATCTTAATTAATGTGTAAACTTTGTTGAAATGTCAAAGTTGTTTCAGTGAGACATGTTTATTCATTACTTAATTCCAGCTTCAGCCCCACTAGAGGAAAGTATCAAACATGCCTGTGTGAAGGAGCCTATTTCTGTGTCCATTTTCATTCAGAACAACACAGCTCCAGATATTCATGTTTGAAGTCACTGCACCTCTTTGATTTCTGGACTCCTCAGCTAGTGTACTAAAAAGTGGCAGGAAATTGGCACGCAGAAAATTTGCAATGCTCAGTTTAGTTCAACTCCTTAATTAACATAGAAAATGGTGAGTGATGGGTTATTAATTTCCCTTTTGTGGCCAAAACATATTTCAGTTATGAATGTTGGGCATCTAATAGGACCAGGATGCTCTTGCATATTTTAAACCTCCAGGATACAGGAAACCTTGTGGTATGTAGTGCTTTATGAATCTCTGTAAGAAAGCACGGAGTACTGCCAACTCCAAGCATTCCAAAATGGATGATACAGGTTTTTAAATGCCTAAGAATTTCTTTTGATGCAGTTTTAATAATAGTGAGATTCCTTAATACTCCCAAGACTTAAAGAATACATGCACATTCACAGTTCTTTTCTCTGCTTTTTTTGACATTTTCACACCTTCCTTTGAAACTATAAGGATTTCAGTCCTGGGGGGGAGGGTGGGATGAATCCAAGCTAAAGAAGACTACAAGAAAAAACATGATGATTGTGATAAACTAGGAAGACTGCAATGGGGTGTATGATGGCAGGTAAAGGACTTCATTAACCTCAAATCAACTTTATCTCTTCATTGTGTTAGGCAACAATTTTCATCAACCCTGAGGGACAAAGGTCATAGATTTCACCAAACCCAAGAGTTTGACCCTTAGCAGTCAGGGTGCGGATGATGATGAGGTATCACATGTAAAAAATATCCATAGCTATTCATATTTTCCACATCATGTATGTTTCCATGTTCCTCATGTAATAAAAGGATCCTGGGGCTACCTCTCATTATCCGTGGAGAAATGCCTGTGGGCTATGGTTATGTCATTTGCAGAATCCCTGAATTTTACCTTCAGCCACATGCTCTGTAGGTAACATCAGGTTTAGTATAAATATAATGCAGAAGCACTCTTCAAAATGAAAAGTTTACAAGTTCAGTACTGATATGCCTCACAAGCCCTGTAAGTTCACCAGATACACACTGCCCAAATTGACTTCTTCATATGAATGAAACTACAGAAATTCTTTTGCTACTTTCAGGTAAGGAATCATACCTTTTTTCATCTAGAAGTATAAGACTTTTACTGGAGTTTACTATACCTTCAGCTGAAAACTAATGGTTGGTAGGGAAAACAACTTTGTAACTGTGAGATGTCAGATTTTGTGGAGGTTTTGCATGCTTTGCTTGTTTTCACAGTGGATCAGCACAATGGTTTTTAACTTGCATTCAGTCCTGAATAGAGAATTGTCAGATGTTTTTCACTTGCTGGGAAAATTAAGGATCTTTGGTGTTTACAATGATGAACAAAATAAGCCCTACAAAATGCATTTCACTGAAAATAGTGAAATAATCAAGAAGGAAAGAGAACCTGTCAGATTACTTGAAACATATCCATTTCTGGGATAGTAATACAAAAACTGAAGTAAAAATAGTAAAGGAAACCAATAGGCTATACCAAATGAGCTAGGCAGAGACAGCAGAAGTGCTCAGCAGACATGACACTACTCTCATCAACTTGGCCTTAGAAGAGTATTTGCTATTAGATGTAGACTCCTGCATAAAACATGGTGTTAATGACTTCTCTGAACTGGCTCCTTCTTGTGAAGAGGGAATGGTATTAACAAGACAAATTGGCTATAAATATTATTTCAAGACCAAGAAGAGAGACCCTAACGGGATGAGATACTGACCCAAGACATTTCCTCTCCTGTGAGAGGGAGGACTGTCATGAAGGCTTTCATATTCAAATTGTTGCTGACTACAGCAATATTAATCAAAGAAAAAATCTACTCTGTGCAGTGTGCTGGTTTTGAATAAAGTAGCTGATGACAGACAGAGGCCAAAAATAAAACAAAATAATAAAATTGAAATAAGAAATTCAGGAAAAGAAATACTCCTTTCAACTGTATGAAAGGAAATTTTGAATTGCTTCAAGTATTCTACCTAATTATCTGTAAATCTAGGCTTCCTTGCTGACATATTGGGCAAAGTAACCAAGAAAAGTTGTATAAATCTTAACATGGTTCCATGATAACAATGACAATAATAATAATCATAATTAAAATAAAAATAATAATGAATTTAAGTCTTCTCAGGGCCAATTTATTTCAGGGTAGGACTGCTTTTTTGCAACAGTTGTTACCATGAATCCATGGGTTACCTGCTTTGTCCCAAGAATTGTACTCTTCATTAGCTGAATTAGACTTCAGGATACAAATGAAATCATAGACAGTTAGGTTTTCTATCTGAAGGTTAATTTTCTCTGCTGTCATTATTTTGACTCAGTCGACTATCAGCAATTATTTATCTCTCTCTAACCTAATCAGTTTCAACACATTTTTCTGCAGTACTCAACTTTGGATGGCAGAAAAAAAGCTGTTATTTTGGATGCTGCTTTATTGGACAACGATAACAAGCATATAGGGAATAATTGCTTGATTTTGTTGTTGGTTTTAAGTTATGAACTGTAGCAGGCTGGTCTGGACCCAGGAAAGGAGCAGACATCTGTTCACAGGTCCTCAGGCTATGTTTGCTTGATCTTTCTTTATCACAGTGCCTTGATCTAAGAACAAGGGGTGTTGTGTGCAGCTGGAGGATGGAAACACTGTGATGTGTTTTACTTTGTCCATTGATCTGAGCATAACTGTACAAGGAGTTGAAGGGTTCTGGTGTGTCACACAAATCTCAGTGACATCAACTCTCATTTATTTTGTTATTTGGCTATTTATCGTTACCCTCTTTTTCCCCTGCAGGCCTGAACATGACACATGGGTTCACACTAGCATTTTTCAAACACTGTGCCTCTGTAGCTGTGTTAATAAAGCAATGCTCAGCTAGTAGCCTGATTTTAGATTATTTCTTTTTCTTGCCTAAAAATAAAATTGTGCCAGATGTTTATTTAGAAAACTGGTAGAACAGACTGACAATAATTCCAGTTTTTGCAAGTGGAAATTGGAATTCATTATTACTGGGCACTAAATGTTCGTATACCTTTCTGAGGTCCTTAAATCTATTTCATTTCCATGTTGACAGAGATATTAGACAGCTGTTGGAAAATCTGTCCCTTCTTTCAGTACTACAACAAGAAAGCTTTCCGTTTAAGTGCCAGGGGTCAATAAAGCTCTTTAATGTACTAATCAGTGTTGAGTGAAGTGTAGGAAAGTGTAAGAAAGAATTCCTTCACTTCAATTTTTGTGTGAAATTTTGTCAGCTCTTCCAGCTTACCAGTAGCACTTCTGCCCATGTTCATGGTAGGCTAGAGGGCTGAAGTACATTTTCTCAATGGTTGCCCTAAGGGCTGGGATGCAGCAAGCATGTTGGTGGCAGATTTGGCAGGGTTAGGGAGAGGTTTTGCTTTCTGCAGACTTTCCAGGCTGGAGAGGGAAAGACTCCTTGCTCTGCCCAGGGGTAGGACAGGAGTGCTCATCCCTCCCCAGCCACACTTTGGGGACTGAGAAACTGCAGTGCAGGTTTGGTTTTTCTCCAAATATCTCAAGTCTTGTGCTTTTCATGGTGTGAACAGCATCCTAGCAGAGATTGCCTTGTGGCTGTCTCCTCTCTCACTTGCAATCAAGCGATATCACTATGGAAACCACTTGCATGGAAGAATAACACTAGGGAGGGCAGTCTGTGTTGTTAGCTCTCTTTAATGCAATATGTGTCTTAGTCTTTCCTCCCAAAAGTGGAATTAGTGTCTGGTTTTGCTCCCATCCCAGCTGTTTTGCTTCCCCATTTCCCCAGGCCATTCTTGCCTGACACCTGATTTTTCTTCTCCTCAGTTGGCTCTCTGAGAGCTTACATCCTTGCTCCCTGGGTATTTTATACAGCTAGCTCTGGTATCCCTGGCTGCCTCTGCCCCTCTCCTGCTACAAATTGTGCTGACAAGATCCAGGCACACTGGTGTCTTTGCTCTTAATAAAAGCACCCCTCCTTTCCTTTTCTTCTTCTTATGGCCCCAAGTAGGGCATCTCAGTGGTGCCCTCCACCTTCTATCCAATTGCTTCATTGCAATTTCAAGGTCTTCCTAACAAAACAGTGTCCAGGTGACCACCACAGTGGCTGCAGAGAAGAAAGACCTGGCTTCATCTGAGCCTTGATGCTGGCTTTCAGTGAAGAGTTTTAACCAGGAGACATTTCAGTTCCTGCCTCTCAGAGTGTGGAGCTGTTGCTGTTGGGAAGTGTCACTGTAGGTATACACCTGGCTGTCACAGGACATTGTTAAGATTGTTTGCTGTGTTCTCATATAATATTCAGCATACCAGGAAAGGATTTTCTATCTCTTCATTTAGCAGTTGATGTTTGAACTTTTTCTTTCACATTCTCCACATCAGAGGTAGTTGAAACTAGAGCTTTTTATACTGCTCAGTGTACTTCTTCAGATGTAATAGTGTATTCTGAGTCCATTTGCATGCTTTAGCACTGCAGCCCCCTTACTTTCCTGGAAAACAAACAATAATTCAGAAATACATGGCTGAAAAAATATGTGCATGGTGGTAACTACTAATGAGCAGAGGACTTACTGGGCACTCTTCCAACCTTCAGCTCTCAGCAGAGCCATAGATCCAATACCTCCATAAAGCTCTGTGCCCCAGTTTAGCTATTTGTAAAGCATATATAACACTCTTTTCTAAGAGAGGAGTAAGAGAGTGTACAGCTCCAGTCTCCATGGATGCAGGGCTGTAGATCAGCTTGAAGTACTATTATAACTAATAAATGTTAAATGCTGCCTTTTTGACAGGTGATTTCACAAGTTCATATTTTGAACAGGACTTACAGGGATATTTTATGATAATTTTCCAGTAGGATTCTTGGCCCTCAAAATGAGTAATCTAAACCAGCATGCGAGAAGAAAGAAGTATTTTCTGGTGGTGCAGGCAATGAACACACTAGCACTCCAACATGAGCTTAAATGCTTTGCAATTGTTTGCTATTAAAGTTTGAAAATTGATTTTCCAATAGCTTTAAATACTTGGGTAAAACCTTATAATAGGTTGGGCAATCGTTTTAGCTTTTATAACATAATGTGAATTCAGACACATGGTTATGCTAAAATCTTTCCCACTTGCATACCTCTCACACAGATTACAAAGGGAACGTGTTACAGACAATAAAATCTAGGGGGGAAATTGTCATCCCTTTTCTCCAATGCCATTAAGCACAGAGACAGTGATGCTGGCCATTGCTTAGTAAAGGAAAAACAAGAAGTTTACAGTTCCTCATTTCCCGTGGCAAACAGATTGCTTATTTTAATTTTGAAAATAAAACTATGAAGGCGATGTGGGTCTGTAAATAAGAGTGTGCATCTCAATTTTCTGCAAATGCTTAAGTGGTTTACATCTGTTTCCTCCCAGTTGTATTTCTCAAACATGAATTTCCATTTTAAAAAGAGTCATAAAATCACTACTGTTTCTCTGTGGATCTATTAGCAATAAAATAGCCTACCGAGGTTTGCACAGCCATGGAAAATGTACAGTGATAATAGGCTGTCCTGCTGTTACATGGCTTATGCAAACTTTACATTTATCACTGCAGAACCATCTATCCGCAGGGTTGGAGTACAGCAAACAACTGAATAAAAAAGACCAAAAGAAAGAAGATAATACAGGAAGCTCTATATACACATCATTAATCAGACATGATGAATTCTCAAACTTGAATATATGTTTTCTCAGAGCCAACCAAGAGGAAAAAAATGCTGATCACAATTCGAAATGTAAAAACTTTACATAAAATTAATCTACTGCAAACTGATACCCCACGAAAGGACAGAGACAAAGAGAAAGAGAGAGGGAAAAAACTTATTTTCACATCTTCCTGTTAGCCCTCATTTATGGCACTCATGCTACCTGAAGACCAGCATCTTGTGGAAACATTGCAGGCTGATACTTCAGCAGCTCAGCAAGTAATACAAATCAAAGTGTCAGGAATGTGAAAAGGCAGGAGTTGCAGCCATCCACAGGATCAGACACAGCACTTTCCATTAGCCAGTCATGAAGCCAGCTCTGTCCCAGTTTGACATGTCCAGCTGAACAGGTATTTGCAACCAACTTAACTTCAGCAGAAGAGAGCCCTTGGTCACCTAGAGCTCAAGACTCTTCTAATTTTTGCATGACGTTGAATGTGCTAGAGGGTTTCCCAAGGCATCTGGGAGCACACGGTAACCCTAATCCTGATCACATAGTCCATTTGCTAACCCCATGTCTCCTGCGGTCACCAAGGACGATAGCTAGAGAACCATTAAGCCCAGTCTTTGCCAATTTGGGCTGTTCAGCATATTCCGTGGGAATGGTGGGGTGCAGCTCCTACAGGAGAAGCACACACAGATGAATCTCTCACAGAAAAAGCCTCACTGGGTTGCTCCTTGTTTTCCTCAGTCTAATATAAATGTTTATCAGGACAAAAGCAACTGGCTGTTCTTAATGGGTGGCAGAAGGCGACAGTAATATCATTGGATGCTTCTTAGTTAAAGGGTAATTGAAATTAGGGAAGAAAAAGAGGAAGAGAGGAAAAATAAAAGCAGAAGAAATGTGGTGTATAGAGGGGTTGGGAAGACTGGTGAGAAATAAAACTTCTCCCCATTGGGATGGATTCCTGCATTATTTGACCTGCCATCTTCACAAAATGAAAGCCAGCAAAGCACCCAGTCCAGGCACACAACATTAATCTGGTTGCCTAAACAGAGTAAAACGGTGAATGAAGGAAAATGATTCCTTAAGACAAACACAAGGCATATATGAGCTCAGCAATGACATTTTGCACATTATTTTAGAGTCAAAAGCAAATTATCAAAAGTTTCTCTTTGAAGGTCTATGTGCTAGCTTTTGTATAAATGCATCATCTTTTTCCCTCATCAGGGATCTCATGGGAAGCATGACAGCAGCCTTTATTGCTTGTAAATGGCATACTGAAAAACATGGGACAGATTCATTGCTGGTGCATCATAGCTCCGTAGAAGTATCTCTTTGGATGAGTTTTGTCCTGTGAGACCTTCTCAGTGCATTGGTGTTTTTAGCTGAGTATAAGCATGGTTGGAAATGTCAGGTTTGTGAGCAGGAGCCCATCTGTTGACTGTTTCAGGAGAGATGCATAAGCCTCAGTGATGATAAAATACCTCCATATTTCAAGATCAGCGAAACATCATCAGTCAGAAAACTCCATCACACTGCAAGAAGCTACTTTTATCTGTCAGATGATACACTGATTATTTTTTGTGTGGCTTTAACTCTCTTGAAGGTTTGTTTCTTCAGCTGGCTGGTCAGTTGGGGTCACTGCACAATGTGGTAGCTGCATTATTTCTGAGTATAATTATTGCTCAATGATTTTTAGCAGCAGAGTTATTGAGTACTACAGTGTATATTCAACAGAAAGGCTGACCTTCATCTTTCCAAATCTGAATAAACCCACTACTTTCCTTCAACATTGTATATCATTTACTAGAGCTTGCATTTGGCACTGCTCCAGGAGTAACACTAATCTTCCAGCAGCTACACTAATCTTTCAGGAGCTGAAGAGAATCCTAGTCTAGGTGTTTATCCTAGCCAGGGCACTTCTTATTTTCTCAGGAAATACGAGGAATCACCATCTTGTGGAAGCTTTCCTTGGTCAAAGCTATATCATGGCTGTATTCTGGACTTGTAGCCATGGAGCTCTGTATGGATCACATAGACTGCTGGTGTGAGCAGGAGCCATGAAGTATCCAACTATGATAGTGCTACAAGTCCTGATGATGGTACATGCTGGAGATGACCTTTCTGTCCATGACAGAGAGGATATTTTTGTTCTAATAAAGAAGATTTAACACCATAAATTATCATAAGAGAACTCTGAAGATTGGCCACCAAAAAAAAAGTATTCTGGAAGACCTAAATAGAAAAGCAGTGATTGATATCCTGAACCAAGATAAAAATGATAGCATGACATTTGTCAACAACATATGAACAGGTCTACAGGACAGTGTTGTTAGTTACTCAGTGCCTGGTTGTTTCTCATCTTGAACAAATCATAACAAGCAAGTGTTTAGCAAACCTTTACAGAGCACAGGACTATTTTTTAGGTAGAAAAAATGGTTATGATCTTAGGAACCAGGATTTTTACCATCGACTGGCTTAAATTTCCATACTTGACTGTCATGAAGATTCACATAACATTGGATTAGGGATATTAATATGATTGTTATGGTTAAATTCCAGCTCAACTTTCATTAATAACCTCTTTCTTGTCTAACATGCCCCCACAGTCTCAGCTCTGTGAAAGATTACACTCATTATATTTCAAGCTTTTCTTTGCATGGGCAGAAGGTTTGCACAGCTCAGTCCAGAGGTGGCTGCAGTTCATTGGTAGGTGGAATGATTCACAAGATGCCAGGGTTTGCTGATCCCTTGGTGGGGAAGAGAAGGGTTCATGGGTGACAGGCAAGAGGTAGAAAGAAAGGAAGTGATCAGTTATAGGAAAGCCTAGCTCATTACAACTAGCCTGTTTGGTGGTTTGTTTTTTTTTTTTTTGTAACTAGCCTGAAAAGCTGATCCCACATTCCAAATCTAACAGATAAAGGGCCAAGATAAAAGATAAGTATCTACAGTCTGTGAAGAAGCATGAATTTTGGAAAGCAGAGGATGTTTGCATGTTGTCTGAGGTTGAGATGG
This sequence comes from Agapornis roseicollis, assembly GCA_002631895.1. Classification (NCBI taxonomy): domain Eukaryota; kingdom Metazoa; phylum Chordata; class Aves; order Psittaciformes; family Psittacidae; genus Agapornis; species Agapornis roseicollis. The sequence continues at coordinate 19,426 of NDXB01013625.1, forward strand.
AGGGCTGCAGGGTTGCACAGGTGAAGAGGAGTTCATCCAAAGGATGCCCTGACGGTTTCGGCTCAGCTGGAGCTGTAATACTGACTTCAGTCACCCAACACCCTTACCAGCTGCAGTTCACCTCCTGGACTCAGCTGGCTGAGTAAAATGATGGGTCTGAAATGTAAAGGTGGGTCTAGCTGCAGAAAGGCCCCTGGAGAGTCATTCTCCTCTATAGAGGCAAGGAGGAGCTGGTAGGCGCACATCACACATGGAGGACCAACACCCAGAGTCACAAGATACACAGGTGAACCAGATCCTGAAATCAGATAATATCTAAAACAACATCTTTTTTTTTTTTTTTTTTTTTTTTTTTTTTTTTTTTTTTTTTTTTTTTT
>NDXB01013625.1:19926-30829 GCA_002631895.1 Agapornis roseicollis
TTTTTTTTTTTTTATTGTATCTAATTGTTCCAGATTTCAGACTCGTGGAGGGAAGGCTGGAAGCCTGACATTGCTTAAATCTCCTGGTTTTTAAGGCCATCTCAAAGCAATTTTTGGGAGGCCTGCAAAAGAGAGCACCTTCTTTAGAATAATTTTAAGCAGTGAAAATATACTGATACTCAACCTAGTTAAAACCCCAAAAACCAATCAACTCCTCCAGCTCCAGATGAAAGCAGCTCCATAACATCATCACTGATATGAACCTTAGGACAACATTCTCTCTGTTGATGGCAGTCCATAAATAATATTCCTACTCATTACTAAAACCTGAAAAACTCTGAGGGGAGAAATGTCATGTGCCTGAATATAACGATATTACCCATCTGAAAGCTAATGCTCCTATTTTTTTTCTCATACTGCACTGTATATTGAAAAGACCCAGTACAGGGTATAAGTGAGGATACCTATAATTTTTTTTCTCCAGGAATCTTCACACTTTCCAGACTTATTGAATGCCATAGAGGGAAGGAACAAGTTTAAAAAACAATTAGTAGGACATGTGGTGCTCGTTCTTGGCTGAAACTGCACATTCTCATCTGCCTGAAAATACTCAGCAGTCGTTCATGAAAAATGTTTTTGAACTAATGAGCTATATTTGCATTCCCCTTAGAACAGATTCAGAATTTTTCATCTACACTGCACCATGAAAAATGGATGTGTTTTTCACAGAGGTAATTTGAACATAAACCACCGCATCAATGGGAAGACAACCTTTGCAGAAACTTTTTAACTTAGCACATTCCATTTGTTTTCACTGGGGAAGGTCAAACTTATGTGAGAGATGTAAATTTCATGCACAAACCTAGATGCTGATGAGATTTGTTTTTGTAGATAATCTGCAGCAGAGAAATTTTTCATAATGTCACCACAAAATAAATTAAAATGTTCATCTTCATATGGCTGGTTCCATTGCATTAAAATAAATGTTGCAAGCTCATTTAATTAGTATAGTTAGGAATGTCTCTTCCCTGCTTCACTGACTCTCCAAATCACAAGTTAATTTGTCAAAATCAGACCATTGTTTTTCCTTCATTCTTCATTACTGAAAAGACAGCCCCATTTAAATAAATGTTTATGCTACAGAGAGCAGTGCAGTGAACAACCCCAAAGCCCTGTTGGAAAACTTTTTAGTGCAAAGAGGTAGAGCGCGTTTTTGTGTGTGTGTGTATGTGCGTGTGTGTTGTTATTGGATATTTGACTAGCTGGAAAGGTACAAAATTGAGCAGTCTGCTGTAACTGATGATGTAGTGAACACCATCTCTCATGCCAGCGGCTACCTGCACTTGGAAGCAGTTTTCTTCTATGTTTTCAAAGACAAATGATGACAAAAGATACAATCTCTATAAATTACCCTAATCAAATCATTCTCTTCAAGAACTCTTGGTTAATCAATTAGTCAGTGTTCACAGTTCTTATGAATATCACTTCAGAGCCTCCCGTAGCTTTGTTCTCTTCCAACAGCAAATATTTAGAGCATTTTATAAAAATAAATAAATAAATAAATAAATAAATAAGAAAACTACAACATATATAGCAAATAGAGAACCTCTGCAACCATATGGAGTCCATTAGCATAAAGCAAACTTTACAGATACCACTGAGGTAGCAGTTGAATTTTGTTTGTTTAATCAGCTTAGCTATTATTTACATGAAAGTCTTCTAAGAAAGCACCTATCACAAATGAATTGAAAAGACCACTAAATCATCATCTAAGCCTTATACTAATGTGTTTTTATGCTGTATGAGGCAGGTACTTCTGTGGCGTGCACTGCAGTCCTATTCTTTAGCTTTCTCCAAGAACCTTTTGACCTGAACATGAAAAGCTTTTACATCTCAGCACTATATTCCTTCCAACTGAGAGGACTCAAAACAAAGCAGTCAGAAGACTCCTGTGATTTTCCTTATCAGGAGGTTTTGGCATTTATCTTGTTTTAAATTTGAGGGTTTCTTCTGGTTTGTGATGAGCTTTTTTGCTGTTTATCTATCTTCCCCTTATTTCTTTGTGCAAACTGTCTGGAAAAGGGCAAATGAGGGCAGAAAAGATCATTGTCCTCACTAGGTTCCTTGGCTTGGCAGTATTTTCAAATGTCATTTAGTACCTGTATCTAACATGAATTTTATGATACTGAGAGGGAGAATCAAACCTATTTTTAATTTCAAGAGCTTTAAGATGAACCTTGTTTCATTAATAAATCATGTCATTAACAGGGAAATTTAATTACAGTGTTACTTCATGAATTCACAGTAAAAGCATGCTATGTATTAATGGTTGGCATATTGATGTCCAGACATAGGAACTCTTGTGAATTGTGGAAAATCAACATGTGCGGCTGTTAGTACAATTTCTCTAAGATCACCAGAGTAGCTGAAGAGAGAGTGATAGGAGTGAGAACTTGTTCAAAACAAGCCAGAACTTGGATGCAGCCTCTAAAGGACATCGGTGATGACATTTTCTGTCATGACTTCTATTTCACCTTCCTATTTGCTTTTGCAGTGGACATAGGCATCCCAGAGTAGAAAGAGCAGCTGTCATTAGTCAGCTTTGTGTGGCCCATGTTTCTTTAGGCTACATGTCATGTCCCAAGGATGAATTAGTTGTGTGGTAGGACAGTTCTGCCCTATGTCTGAGATGAGAGAAGAGGGCTGTGTCATGCCTAAGGGCTGGGGTATCTCCCCATAATGGCCTTCTGTCTTTTGAGACAGAGTGGAGAAGCAGACAAGTCTATGTAGCCAGTCTATCACTTTATTTAGGTGCAGTTCTGGTTGTGGGCTCCCTTTCCCACTAGCTCCACAGAAATCCCCACATGGCTCCAACAATCCTAGGACCCCCTGCAATCTCACATTCTTTTCAAGCAAGGGACTGTGAAGGAGAAAGAAAGAATAATAGGGTGGGTTAGTGCCATGAAAGTCCTTGACTCTTGAGGTTAGGCAGAGGGGAAGCCGAAACATATTTTAGCAAACTGCCCTGCTATTTACACACCCATGGCATTTGGAGGAGGTACCTTTCATTTTCCCTCAACCACATGGAGCAATACCCACTGAGGACAATGAACCTGAGGCAGACGTGCCTTGGGTTCCTCTTCTTCCACTGTTAGCTGCATAAAGAGAAGTTGCTGAGGAAAGTCAAGCTGGAGGAGATAAAAGCCTCTGTGCCCCCCTTGGACCAATTGAAGGCATTTGCACTTCCACAGCTCTCTGAGGAAGTTTATGGGATGATCTAAAATTCCTTTCTCGTTTTTCTCATTGGTCGTCTCATACACAGACTACCAGTTCAACAGCAGCATATGTGTCTAGGAAAAGTAACTGTAAAAGAAAACACTGGTGAGTTTATTATTCTTCTGGAGATTAATTTCTATAGGAAAGTACCAACTGAACTTGGACTCATGGTCTGGTTCTCCTCAGCAAGTCACCTACAAAAGACTGCTGAAATCCAGGTTTTGAACTGTATAAAAAGTTTCAGTCAGAGAAGACATACAAACCTGTACATTCACACAGCTATTATATAGCTTGAGCATTGCCAGCTCATATTATTTCAGATTTTTTTAAGACTCTGCTGTTGAAATCAAGAGATTACACAAGAATCAGGTTAAATTATTAAAATAAACCAAGGCTCCAAAATAAAACTCCCCAGAAATAATCCTGCTGGCTGCAGAAGAAAATATGAACTGAGCTCATCTTAAAACCTGAGAAACCAAAAGATGAAGTTAAACTTTAATGTTAGTGATCATGCATGTGTGAGGCCTGCTTTTTTCAGTGCTGTGGTTTCCTCATGGCTTGTACTGAAATACAGACTGAAGGGGTTGAGTACAAAGCTATGCAAGAAAGGTCTGTTGTATGTACTTTCTGCCTCACCTGTGAATTCACACCCTGAGCCTAAAGACTGTTTTGAATCCCCCTCAAAGGTCACAAACAGGAAAACGTTTTGTTCTGGCCAGCTGCTAATCCTCCCATTAGGAGGTAGTCCTCTTCCAGGCCAGGTATGCTGGACCTACCTGAAGCATCTGAGATTTGTGTTGTGGCAGTGACACTGCCCTGCATTTCTGCAACAAGAATCATGGCTGGAAGATGGGGTAGGCAGATTCTACCCACAGACCAGGTCTGTGAGACTAGACCAGACCTAGTTTAGGGCAAGTGAAATAAAAGCTGGCTGAACGTTTCCCAATGGAAGCTCACATTCTCATATCCAAAATCTTTTGTGCTTTTCCACCCACACTGAAGTTACAGATGGTGTTTGTTCAACAGAAAGAGAGTGGGAAGCATCTTCAATCAGGTAAACTAATCTGATCCTTTCTCCTTCGTTCAGAAAAGAACAGCCTTTGTTGTAGCAAAGAGCTTGTTTTTGCTTCAGTGAATCAGATTGCATCAGAAACACCAAAAAGACTTTTCTGAAGAGCAAAATAGTTTCATGACCCTCCTTATTTGCCAGTGCTTCCAGGGGGCAGCTACGGAAACAGACGCTGTATCACCATTCACAGACAGTGCATAAGAGACACAGTAGTCTCCTAAACAGATTTATGCAATAAAAAATGACAGGAGCGAATTCAGGATACAATCCCGCATTGCAGGAACCCATCTTGACTTTTAAGAGCCTATATATGGTGATAGCTCTATTCTCGCTGTTAGAAAAGTTCTTAAAACAATCCAATAACAATTTATCATTTTCATAAATGTTAGTCTGTAAAAATCATACTCTCCTCACTGCATTGCAGGACCCTTAGACCTAGCTGGAGATCAGAGAGAGGCAAGAATGGGTTTTTCAAGGATTTTTAAGGTTTTATCGAGGCACCAGCCATACTCCTCTTTTGCATAAAGGTGCCTACATCCCACGGACTGATTGTAACAGTTCTGACGAGTGAAATTCTCACTCTCTCATTATCTCTCCTATTCAAGTTGCATCTGGAGATTTTGGTCTTTCTTCGAATATTTTCGAAGTGGAGAAATTTACACAGGAATAGTATGTTGTTCACTGGCACTCATGAAAAAATGCCTCAAGAGAACATTTGCAGGGCAATTTGCACAGGCAGGAATGTGAACATGTGTGATAAGACTACAGCCTAGGTCATACTAATAGTTCTACTATGCATTTACTACTTATATTTGTCTATCTACATATGTTAACAGAGATGCTGCAAAATTCCCAGAACCCAACTGTTCACCATTGTACTTCATGCCAAAAGCTGCCACTGTATTTTTTCCTACGTACTATCTGGGAGCCATCTCCTTTTGTCTATGGGAAATAGTGCTTGCTCCCACCTAATGCTGCCTCAGAAAAAAGGCAAAAGCATCTGAGAAAACTGCTTCACCAAGAAAACCTGAATTAAGGTTTCAGTAATATATACATTTATTGGGTAGACAGTAAAAAGTACTGAAGAGTTTAAAATAAATTCTAAGTTATTTAAACTTAATTTATGACCAGGAAAATAAACCCTCTCTTCTACTATTAATGTTTTTTATCTGGGCCATCAAATGTCACACCCTACTGATTTTGGATGTAAGGTCACTGGAAACAACATATCAGTGGTGTCAGCAATACAAATCAACTGAAATTCCCCTAAAAATAAAAATGTCAGGAGTAAAATAATAGGCAATAGTTATTTCATGGTATGAAAGACTTGTAATATATCAAGAGTTCACCTTTTTCTGCCTTTATCATATATCACTTTGAACATTAAGTATACCTCCATTTCATATATTTTAAATACAGATTATGTATCTAGCTAAAACAATAATCTCAGGGAAAAGTGCACTGAAACAATTGTTTGGGTTTGCATTCATTTTTTGAAATGTCTCCTAATTCATATCAAATGACGAAGCAATAGCCCTGCCTATAAAAGGCAGCGCAGTGCACCATCTGATGCTTTCTAAGAACATATTTCTGTGTTAATGGAATATGGGAATATAAAATTGATCTGAATTAATGGTTTTAGCAAGAAGAAAAAGGCAGCGTAGCCTTTCACCCTGGCTGACCCTTCATTTGGCCCATGGAAGCAAGAGCCAACCTAAACCAAGCGTTGCAGGAAGAAGTAACAAATGCCACTAGGAAGGCAACAAGCAGCACATATTTGTGAAAAAGCCTCCTTTGAAGTTTCTGCGTAGATGAACACATCTGTGTCTGTTAAATTGTCTTTAGTACAAATGGGGATTTCCTCAGGCCATTTGTGACTGTTATTAAATGGCTACCAGGAAAGAGGTTACTAATTTGGCTTGTATCACCGTGCTGAATTATAACTAAACATGCTAAATGTCACACCGCGCTGCATGTGGCGTGCACACAAAGAGAAGCAGGCAGCTATAAAGCTATGTTGTATGGCTTTAACAAGAAGAATCTGCACACCCAGTTCAGATGCAGTTGAGTTTGTGATTAACAGGCTGCAAGCATTTGCACCTTTTGTGTATATGTGTAATGAGGAAAAGGATGGGGATGAACTGGCTCAGTGCTATCGCGTCACTTACTTCTAATAAATCTGGCTCCACATTCATGAAGCTTCCATACCTAAAACCTCTCAGGGTTCAGGGGAAAGAAAAAACACCCTGTGCAAATTAGTATGAACATTTCTTGTAAATAAGATCTATGATACTGGTTAGAAAACACTTTAGATAGATTCTACCAGTGTCTCTCTCAAAAAGCTTTTCTTTTGGTCCTTTCTTTAAGAAGGCAGTATATTTGTTCATCAAGTTCTTCCATACTATATAGGAGTTCAACAGCATTCCACTTCTTGGTCACATTAAGGTTGTGAGTGCCCAATGCTATACAAATGCGCAACATGCAAATGTAGTGGTGGTGGAATAACAGCTAAGACTCAGATATGTGAAACTTGACAGGCTAAATATAAATCATACTAGCCAGCTGATATACATGTTGTTCTAGGAGGGCTGATACATTACTGCATCATGTGGAGCACAAGCCAAAAGGTATGTCATCTGGAAAGGTGGGGAAGGGGGGCTGCAGCCTAGAAGGTAGGAGATATGTCAGCACAGAGAGGTGGCAGATCATTTCTCCTGTAGCTGAAGCCTGTGAAACAGATCCCATAATATTCTCATTAAGGAGTTTGGAAGCACTTCAGTGATAAGAGAACTGATTTGCTGTCTATGTTTTGTGATAACTGTTGCCACAGATACGTGATGCCTGGGCAGCAATTTTCCTATTCCTTCCAGCACTTTTTCCTTCGTATTGATTCAGCAGTTTTCTTAGGCAAGAGAACTTGGGTTTCATGGCAGTCACACTTTCTAGCTTGGACCAGTAAATTGTATTCCCCAAAAAAGAGATCCTGGAAACACTTATTTTTTTATCATTTTTATCATTTATGCCATGTAAGATTCAAGATACTGACTGATGGACTGTGCACATCATCCATTTCAGTCCCTGTAGTACTGCCAAAATACTGTCCTCAGCATGGAAAAAGTGAAATATATTTGATGATCATAGTTTCATTATGTCAGGAACTCTCTGCTGTTTCTTGTTACGATGGGCTTCTCAGTTTCTGACTCAGATTCTCGTTCTGCCTCTTTCCTGCATTAACCTGCTGTGATCTCATCAGGAAAGCTGATCCATGAAGCTGAGGTTATAACAAATGTTACTTAACCTAATAACTGATCTGACAAGTTTTTAAATGGCTTTTAATATTTTTTCTCCAGTTGTGTTTTCATTCACACTGTGCTGGTAGCAGCTGAGTAGCAGCAGCCATGGAGATAGGCATGAAACTTGTATTTTCCTCCCCTGCAGTATGCAAACATATTTGAACCCCAGAGGAATCTGTGAGACATGTCTTGTTTACTCTGCTTGACCTGCAAGCATACCCTTTCTCTGTACTTTTAGTTGTAAGACATGTTAAAGTCTACTTATGGCACAAAACATAAGGTTACCCATGCTGGAGAAAGAAATCCTTTATTTATCTGCAGCAGGTTCAAGAGCACTTACAGATAGACAAGGTCCATGCTGCTTCACAAATGAATAGCAGCCTTGACCTGGAGAAACCAGTCATGGTCTTACTGTGTTGTTTGTATGATACAAACCCAGTGCCTCTTCAATGTAGAAAGTAAATTGAGATGATTAAACTGACTTAATTTGGTAATTCTCTCAGCAATCTGATCAAAATGATTAATGGTCATTTTGGTCAATGCTGGATTTAATTCAAGGTCACAGATAAAAAGATAAAAGGTTGTTTTGCTGACCAACCTCTATTTATCTAAGGATTTTTGTTATTAAAGGAATTAATCTGATAGCGTTTCCATACACAACACATTAATTATTTATACATTTGATATAAAATGACTTCATACAAAGATTAAGATTGAGTCTAAAATTACTGCCACGAGGCACAGAGATTTAGCCCTATGATGAGCCTCATCTAAATCAGTGCAGCTGAATCCTAGTTAAAAAATTCAGGTTTAAATGTGTACTGAGCCTTGTATTACACATACCCAGATCAGTTTACACCAAATGTGTAATGTACAAGTAGTGGGTAAACTGAAGGCAAAAGATAAATCTTCCCTTGAGAAAAACCTCAGCTTTTGTGACACGTTTATCAAAGTGTCTGTTTTCAGGAAGTCTTAGCCCATCACCCTTCATTTTGAGATTTGAAGTGACAGAAATTCAAAACAAATAATGATACAGAAATTTTATTCTGTCTCCAGAAGTTTGAGGGGAACATTCTCAGCCTTAAGGCACTGAATTTCAGTCAGAAATAATTTCTAATGTTGCTTCATCCTATTACTTGTAAATTCCATATAATTAGAGGCATATTCAGTTCATTACCAGTTTGAACTCTTGCCCAGTTTTTTTCAGTCTGTTGCTTTTTCAAAACACTTTATTAAAAACTTGTTTTGCTGTCGTATGTTTTAAAGGGAAATAATATCTCCCAACTAATCATTTATTAAGATAATGCAACCTCAAAATGCAGAAAAACAGCAACATAACCTCACTAGAAACAGATGGAGAGTGAGAAATAAACCTTTGCTTGGTTGCACATGAATATTTTGAACTTACACTTGAAATATGTGTTAGCTGTACTTTCATCCCAGGAGTGATAAATACAACATTAGATTGAAAAGCAATTATTTCATTTGCTTTTGGGCATACAGTACATTATTACCTAGACTCACTTATTGTTTCAAATAATGTCTTCTGAATTTTCATGTGTTTTTCACTTCTCATAAATGCCTATAATGAGAGACAGGAAACCTGAGCAAAATGTGGAAACTATTTCACTACATGACTGTTATGCTGTTCTTTTCTTTCTGCTGCCTCATTAGGCCAATTGTCAAAAATCACAGCAAAGGTTTCCAGTTTTAGTGGTAGAAGATGGGCAAGATCAGCCTCTTAAACCTACAGGCAGTGCCTCACCAATACATCTTTGGTGCTGAGGGGAGGTTTTATATGGATTATATGCTAGTTACAGAATCCCACAAACCTCACATTAGGAAGCATGCATGCTGAACTCACTATTGTCACTGGGTAATCATTTTAACTGGTCTCAAGCAAGTGTTAGCAATGGTATTTATTGTGTTCCTCCTGTTTGCATACAGCATTGGTGTTGTGGTTTTATATAGGGGTATGAAAACTGTTCTCCATACACTCTTCAAAGCTTTACCAAGAGGTTTGAAACCTGTATTTTCTCTGTAACAGGACCACTGTTTCAGCTGCACATCTTATCTAAAGGTGCATTTGCTACCCCCTGGGTTAACAAGATGGTTATAGTGAGTTAAGTGCTGTGACAGCAGTAGAAGGAGCTGTGCTCACTCTGTGGACCAGCAATGCCCAATGACCATTAGCTTTGCTGAAAGGTGAAGAGAGATTGCCAATAATTCCCCAACAGGAATGTTAAAACAAATACATCCTAACTCTATCCTAAGGGATAATTTTGAAATGCAAAGAGAGCCCTGCAAAGAGTTTGGGTAAGTAAGGCCAGAATGATCTCCAGCAGTTGTTGCTGGGCCTGGAATGCAAGTTTTGCATGGAAGCAAGACCTGTTGGACTTGAGCAAGCATCACAATAGCTTCCTAATGATACCAAAGGAGAAAAAAACCTCTCAGAGGTGCTCTGTAGTATAGATACACAGTCCTAATAGAACAGCAGCACTTAAAAAAACTGATCCTTGAACCACTCTTGCAGGCTGTCAGCTTTCCCAGTATATCTCTCAGCAGTGTCTAACAGGAGCCTGTCCCCACTCATTGTCTGGAGTGTTTTGTGAGCTGTTAGTGCAGTTCAACAAGGACAAAAACAAGTCTTCCAGTAAGCAGTGTTAGGGCGAAAGTCTCTGAAGTGCTGTCTCTGAAAACAACAGTCTCCCAGACAGTTTTTACCAGTATTAAATTACTTTACAGTTATTATTTATTCATTTACTTCTTCTTACAGGCAGAATCCCTCAAGAATAAGTATTCATCTATCTATATAGATGTATATAGATTGCATGTATGTGAAGTTTTTGACCTTTTTATTCTTTGCCCTTTGCTTCCATTTCTTCACCATCCTCTTTTTTTATTCTTTTTCTTCTTTTTTTTTATTACTGTTGTTGTTGTTACTTTAGTTTCCCCCTCCTACATTTTGTACTCTTATTGTATCTTGTCTTTTACTGCTGGCTCCATTCCTATCTCTGCTTGTCATCAAATGTCCATCAGTTGAATAGTTAACATTGACAGATTGACATGACTACCACAGGACTTCTAAGTTAATAAACTGATACCATGGAAAAGTATGAGAGAAACTGAGCTCTAAGAGCTAATAATTTGGGTTGCTTGCAGATTCAGGAAAACAATATTAAATTGGTTGCACTTCTTTCGGAGAAAGTTGTTAAAAAAAAAAAAAAAAAAAAAACAAACAAAAAAAACAAACCAACAAAACAAA